>RJWJ010012149.1:0-42608 GCA_004363605.1 Indri indri
CCGGGGTGGGGCCCGAGGAGGGGTGTGACTTGGGGGTCCGCCACAGCCCCTCTGTGCAGCGCTGTTTCCAGTGCGGGCTTGCCCACGTGGCCACTTCTCTGGGCGAGGGTCGGCACCCCCTGCAGGCCCCGGGCCCGAGAGGGAAGCAGAGACTCGCTGGCGGGAATCAGCACGGTTTCGACGTCAGTCCAGACTAGCTCGTCCCGGTCTATCCCCGCGGTGCTGTCACTTTGTTTTAGCACGAATGGCAACGTCAGGGATGGCGGGTCCCCCGTTCCTCACAGAGGGGTGCGCGGTGTGGGCTGCCCAGCACAGTGGCCAAGAAACGGCGCCAGAGCCAGGCTGGGTTCAAACCCTGGCTCTGCCACTTTCTAGCTACGTGACCTGGGGCCAGTCCTAACCCCTCTGTGCCACCGTCCCCTCACTTATAAAAGGGGATGATGACAACAGTCACGTGCCACATAACATGTGGGTCAGCAACGAACTGCATATACAGTGCTGGTCCTATAAGATTATAACGCTGTATTTTTCATGTACCTTTTCCATGTTTAATTTGTATAGATGCACAAATACTTACTGTTATGTCCCAACTGTATTCAGTACTGTGACGTGTTGAACAGGCTTGTAGCCTAGGGACAATAGGCCGTGCCATCTAGGTTTGCGTAAGTACACTCTATGATGTTTGCACGACGACTAATCACCTAACAATGCATTTCTCAGAACGTATTCTGCCATTAAGCGACACATGACTGTATTTCACAGCATTGTCCTGAGAGTTAAATGAGTCAATGAAAGTAAAACGATTAACCCCGTGCCTGGCACGCGGCACACACAGAGAGGTGCTACCTGCTACCGTCTCTCCTGCCGTACCATTCGTGAATCTGGCCCGCGGGAACAGGAGTGAGGGAGAGGTTGGGGGCCGGGACAGGAGGACTGCCTCAGAGGGCCAAGAGGTGCAGGGTGCAGGCTGCTGGCTCAGGGACAGACCCCCGCCCTTGTCACACGCAGGGTGCACAGCCCTGCCAAGCTCCCGTGGGCTTCACCTGGCTCTGGCCTTTGCAAAGGGCTGTCTCCTTCTTGCTCAAATCCTCTGCCCTCTGAGAGGGGTTTATTCTTCCCTCAAAGGAAATTCATATTTATGTCACAGATCATAGCAACAGCAATGCCAAGATATATCTGGAATGAGGTGTACGTCAGCATCACGAGGAGATTGAGGGGCCCGACCCCCAAGAAGAGGCTGCAGGTGACACCAATGCTACTGGTCCACGGACTGCACTGCAAGAAATACTGCGTTGGTGTTTCCAGAGCCCTGGCGCACCTGCTCCGATCCGACACGAGCCCTGCAACAGCTGAGACGTATGCAAGACACGGACGCCATCCCCATCTTCCAGATGAGAACGTTAAGGCTCAAAGAGGCCCCCCAGCTGGTGCTTCCTCTGCGGAGCAGCCTCCCTGGCCCCAAAAGGAAGGTTCCCACCTTGGGGTCCACACAGCACCATCTAGCACAGGGTGCCATCCACCACAAATCCATTTCCATCCCAGACGCCTACTGTGTGCCAGACTCCACACTGGGTGTTGGAGGCGTGGCTAGAACCGTGCACACAACGTCCCTGCCCTGAGGAGCAGGCACTCTAGAACTTTCTGCAATGATGGAATGCTCTCTACCGTGCCACCCGATTCAGTAGCCATCAGTCACTGGCTACCAAGCACTTGGTAAATGCAGCCAGAGGACTGCAGGACTGAATTTTCAATTTTCTTTAATTTCAGTAACGGCTAGTGTATTGGACGGCACAGTCCTAGAGAGGGAAAACCGGAAGCGAAAACAGAAACACGGACACAAATGCCAGGCAGGGGATTACGATGGGGCTGTGGGGCAGGGAGGGAGGGAGGACTCCCGGGTTTTCACGCCTCGCTCTGCTTCCCGGAAGGATGGGAGGCGGGAGTGGGCCTGTGGAACCCGGACGACAAGGAGGAGGTCGCCACACCAAGACCTTTGCATGCAAAGGCCCCGTGACAAGAATGAGCGTGGCCAGTCTGTGGAGCAGATGGAAGCCAGCGCAGCTCCGGGACAGGAGGCAAACTCGAGAGGAGCAGAGGGGAGGTCCGGAAAGGGGAGGGTCAGGGCAAGGACTGGGGTTTGTCGTTCTGACTGCAGTGAAAAGCTACCAGAAGGTCTAAGCAGGGGAGTGCTAGGCCCGATCTCAGGGAGCGTTTGGGTGGGAGACCATCGGGGCTCCCGCAGCAGCGACTGGAGACACGTCTGGAAACAGAACAGCAGAGCTGGGGCAGACTGGAGGGGGAGGGGAGGGACGGGGCGGGGCCCGGGACCACGCTGAGGCTTCTCCACCTCCGGCAGCTGGTACATGGCAGTGCTGTCGCCTGGGACAGGGAAGGAGCAAGCTTTGAGGCTGAAGCCCAGAGCTCCCGACTGGACGCGCGGTCTCAGATGCGCATCAGACGTCCGAGTGGAGCTATCAGGCAGGCAGTGCGATGTGAGTCCGGCAACATGATGCAAACTCAAAAGGTCACATTCTCACTGTTGATTCAATGTGGCAAAGCAAACCACACTGGAAAAGGCCCACTGGTGGCTCAGACCCGACCGCGGGGGCTAGTTCACAAACAGTATCTGGGTGCCGGTAGAGCTGGGACTGTTTCCCACACCTGAATCCATTCAGACAGCAAAGGCTCAGCACGGAGGCCCCGGCCGTGAGCTCCCTTCTCTTCCTGGCACTGGCCAAGGGCAGTGATGACCTCGCTCCGCTCTTTGTTTGTTGTCTACCTTCCCAAACGGAAGCTTCCTGGGACAGCAGCTCCTCTGTGTACGCCAGACTGACTCCCAACTCCTGGCCGAGCACCCCGGCTCATGGTAGACACAAAGGTACCTGTGAGTGGATGGGTTGACAGATGGACGGATGGATGGATGGATGGATGGATGGACGGACGGACGGATGAGAGTAGAGAATCTGGACATGTCACTTTCTCTCATCCATCAATGCTTGCTCAGTTTTATGATTATTAGAAATATTGAATATATTCATATGTACATACATACAATACAGATACACAGCTGAGCACAGCTCTTAGCCAGCCCCTAGTATACAATCAATAAATGGAAGCTATTAGGATAATGTTTATGATTATTAAAAGGACCTGGACTCTAATGTCTTGAGACAGGCCCCATCAGAGCCATAAACCCACAACATGAGAAAGCCACGAGAGGGGACGGTGCCGACTCTTCCATCCCACACGCCCTCCTCCCTTTCCCGGGCCCCTGGGGCGTGAGGCCAGCAGGAGACCGTTCCCCGACGCCCTGCCTCCTCTCAGCCTCACTGGACAGCCGAACCCCGACAAATGAAAGGAAGGCAAGCGTGAGACCGAAAGAGATGCTGGAATTGAGAAATGGCTGCTTCTGCAGAGCTCATTCTGGGGCCCTTCCTCCTCCCCGCTCCGCCTCGAGGAAAAGAGCAAGACACTTCACAAACAGTCCGAAAGAAAAAAAAATTCTAATGGTGAATAAATATTTTATCACAGAGACTCAATGCGGCAGAGTTCGACTCACCCGAGCCATCTATCTGGAGATATACAACTTTAAAAAGCTCAGGCTCTCGGAGAACATTTTATTAATGACCTGTCTAGTTAAGAGGAGGAGGGAGTTTAGGTTAAAAAATGCATTAATACCAGTCGGGTACTCGAGTGGAAGAAAGGGGTCAGGGGAAGGAAGCGTGATAAATTTTTAACACACCCTAAAAAAAACCCACATTTAGAGGAGGAACAAATTTATTACTAATTATGCAATTATTTCATTTGGTAATGTGGGAGAAGAAAAAAATACTTAAAAGCCTTTTTTGAATCTCTCTAATGAAGAATTTAAGAACCCTACTTTGTTGTCCCTCCGCAAACACACAACATGGGGCGGCTCTGAAGCTGCCCTGTCCTCGGCACGGGCCGTGGGGGGGCCACTCTCAGGCCTGGCCTGGCAGGGCCTGGGCTCCCCAGTGCTGCTGATAAGGGGAGGTCAGGCCTGGGGGAAGGAGGGAACATTCGGGAAGCCCCACGCCCAGGAACCTCAGCTGATACCCAGACCTATGCAGGGTTCAGCCCCAGGAGGTCTGGCAGGCGGAGGGGTCACTCTGCTCTGACGTAGCTGATGTGACAGGAAGGGCGCTGCCCTGGAGGGAGTCACCATCACGGACTCAGGGACTGCGGGTGCCGTGCTGGCGCCATCTCGGGTCATGCCCACCCCTGCCCTGTCAAGTGAGGACAGAGGATCGGAGCGTTCTCCGTTTGCTCCTGGTCAGACCCGGAAGGCGACAGAGCAGGATTCCCGGAGGAATCCTGACTCCAGGCTCTGGTCCACCCTGCACCCATGGCCAAGCTGACTCAAACCTCGGCCCCTTGTCGTGTGGATGGAGACACTGAGGCCCAGGAAGGGGAAGCAGCCATCGCCCCAGGCTGCACAGCAAGTGTGAGAACGCTGTGACCAGAGCCTGTGGTCTCCCCCGGCCCTGTCCTTTCACAGTGTGACAACAGGCCAATCATAGAACCTCCTGGGCCTCAGTTTACCTGGCCCTAAAGTCACCACCATCGTAACGAACGCCCTTCCTTCTTTAAAGGTTAACTGCAAAGAACAGCTAAGCCCATGGGCAGGAAAACAAGCGTGGGACGTACAGTGAGGTCGGCACTGGGCGAACGGGAGCCGCTGCTCCGCCCGCAGGCCTGGCTCACACGTGATCAGCTAGACTGTCCCGCACTCCTCCGCCCCTACCAGAGGGAATTCCTAAGACTTTAAAAGGCCTGTAAGATTACTCATTTTTCACTGTTCTATTAACTTGAAATAATCTCGCTATCACAGGAAACAAGGAGCTATTTCTGCCATACGGAGAAACTTGTGCAATGGCTGAATACTAGGAAGCACAACAAAAGCGCAAAAAAGACAAGAAGAAAGAACTAGAACAGACGACAGACAGACAACACGCATGACACCAAGCCTCTCCCACAGCCCAGCGGAACGCCAGAGAAGGGTCCACCCCCATGGGGCACCTGCCGCCCCACGGGCCTGGGCAGGCCCTGTCCCAGCCCTGGTGCCGTCTAGCCTCACGACAGCCCCGAGGCGGGAACCCCATCCCACCTCGCAGAGGGGCAAGGGCTCCGGGAGACAGAGGGACTTGCCAGAGACCGCACGGGGGCCGGGTCAGGACTCGGGACAACTCTGGAGCCGTTCTTTTCCCGGTTACACACAGAGGGCCCGTGTGTGCCCACGGGCAAGACACCTCGCCCTGCCGAACAAATGTTGGTTTCTGCATCTGGAACACGGGGACCATTCCCACCTCACGGGGTTGTGAGGAAATGAGATCCTGTACACAACGCGCCTGGGGCCTGGCGCACGACCGGGTACGGGGCAGGTGGCGGTTATTACTGTCCTCATGCTGTTGGTTGTCTTGTCAGCATCCACTGTCCCTATGTGACCAGTTCAGACGCACGGACGGTCGCACTGGCCAGGGGGAAGCAGGAGCCAGGGTGATTTCTGGGTCCCTGAGCTGGAGTCAGGCCTCTGGGCTGGGACAGAGGTCCCCAGGGCCCCTGAAGGGCTGGCTAATGCGCCTGCCCTTGGTGCTGACTCCTGAGACAGGAAGCTCAGCCCCTGGCTCAGCATATGGCCACTGCCAGCCTCTGCCACTGCCGTCTGCCTGCTTCTTGTGACAGTTAGCTCCAGGTCCCAGCCTGACACACGGGCTCTGTTTCCCAGGCCCCAGGGACCTTCAGCTCCCCCCACTGCTGAAGCCAGCCCTGCCCAGGGTGCTCAGACAGGACGGAGCCGCTGCATCCTCCTAGACCAGCCACGGGTCTGCATGTCTGGGGGAAGCCGGGCGAGGAGGGAGGCAAGGTGGGCTTCCCCAAAGCCAGCAGGGGTGAGAATGGGCCGTAAGGCGGGTGTCGGCCCTGACTCCCTCCACACTCAGCCCCTGCGTCTCGTCTAGGGCAGCAGATGGTAAGGGAGGCCTTGGGCAGGGTGGAGGCAGGAGCACCAGGCAAGCCCCGCGCTCGCGCTCGGTCCTCCCCGCCCTGCCTCACTAACACCTATGCGGGAAGCCCCAGCCTCGGGCAGGTGCCGTCCAAACCCCCTGGCCAGCAAACCAAGAGGGAGATTTCCCTCTTCTTAGAAAAACCTTCACGGAAAGAGACCTTTGGTTAGCCTTGCTTTCCTGTCACCTCACTCTGAAAGGGATTTGAGGCAGAACTGGGTTTTGGGTCAACCTGAGGCGTGGGGCTGTGCAGACAGGCCTGGGTTCCCGCCAGCTTGGCCTGTCCTTGCAGCCGCCTGACTCGGGAGAGTCCACGGGGCTCGGAGCCCACGTCCTGAGAGCCCGGGCTGCTGTGGCGGGGTGGCAGGGAGGAGTGACAGGAAGAGGGGCTTTGGGCACGGGCCTGGGTGCAAATCCCGACCCCGCGCTTCCTGGGGAGTGGCCCGCTTGGCGCCCGGCTTTCGGGGCTGACCGAAGGCCGCCAAGAGGGTTTTGGGGTGCGCTGTCTGCAGCGCACCACCGCCTGGCCGCAGAAGGGGCTCCGCGCATGTCGGTTCCCGCCCCTCCCGAGGCGGCCTCACCTGGCAGGAGGAAGGTGGTCCTGGTGGCAATGTTGATCTCTTGCAGGTGCTCCAGGGTCTCGGTGTGGAAGAGGCGGATGGAGGAGCCGGAGGAGAACGCCATCCAGACGCCGCTGCCCGCCTTCACCATGTGCGTCACGCACGCCGCCTCGTCCTGGTGCGCCTCGAAGCTTTGCTGTGGCGAGGGGGCGGGGTTGGTGCTGGGCCGGGGCTGCCAGCCGAGCTCCGGACACCCCCGCGCCCCCCAGCCCGCCGGGTCAGGGTCAGCCGTTCGCGTCTTCCTCAAGTGCGTAAGCTGACCCGGCCTCTGTCCGAACCAGAGTGTCCGGAAACGGGTAAATGGAGCAGCAGCAAAGTAAACTAATTGGAGTCCTGAGGAAAGTGCTGGGAGGATTAAAAACAGAACAGGTGGAAAGTATTTTGTTCCACAAAGCAGGATTTGGACAGGAGGGGAAAAGGCCTTTCAGGATAAACTGTCCTGTGCTGTTTGATTTTTTTTTCCCCTGGCAGTGTATGTATAATCCTGATCTTAAAGCAAACAAACAAAAACTCCTTATTTTTTAAAAGAAGATACACCTACTGCTGGGAAAAGTCCAAGTTCCCTAACTCGGCATTCGAGGCCCCAGCTCTGCTCCCGCTCCTGCCCTTCCTTGCAGGCTCCCTGCGCTCCAGGCCAATCCAAGCCTGGGCCTGGTTAGTGTTCCGGGCACACCGTGCAGCCACACCTCCGCCCTCGCAATGACACATCCACAACACGCATCACCCACCGTCCCCCTTCAACAGCTGAAGACTCTGCGTCAGGGTGACTTCCCCATTCCACGAAGCTTGCTCCAAACCCCTGGGCCGGCCACTTCCTTCTGAATGCCATGTTCTGCTGTCTAGCCCAGGGACACCTACGCCACTTCGTGGCTCTACTTAGCCCCCTTCCACACTGGACCGTGAGCTCCAAGGACAGACACGGGGCCTCAGGCCCTCCCGTATCCCCTCTGCTTGGAATAGGCCCCGGGCACAGTAGAATCTGGTCAAAGAATGAATGGACGGACACTGGAATTCCATCCACAACACTGAGATGTTACTCAGATAGGCACTAACTCAAGCGCGACAAACCAGAAACAACCTGAACATCCAGCCACCGGGGGTGACCAGGTAACCCTGGTGGACCTGCTCGTCAGACTATCCCACGTCCGTCTAAAGTCATGTTTACAGACCCTGTATGATGAACACAGAAAAATGTCAATGCCATAGTAAGTGCAAAAAAGAAAAAAAAAGCCGCATCCAAAACTGGGGGAAGTAGAGGGCCTGGTGATTTTCCTCTTTTCTAGTTTTCTGGGTTTTCCATTTTTTCCTATAAATAACACATCTTTGGTGGAAGCCCAAGACTGCAGGAAGATTGGGTGGAACATTTATTTCGAATCAGATCTGCTATTCAATCTGATTTTTCTTGGCAGCTTCACAGGCCAGGGCCTCGGTTTCCCCGTTCGTAAGTATAAGTTGTCATGAGGATTATAGGGACCTGGGTGAGCAGAGACTAGTAAGGTCTCATTCATTCAGCAGATGTTCTTAAGTCCCTACTATGTGCCTGGCGCAGGTCTGAGTGCTGGGAATACAGTGAGAGACAGGAAGGCCACAGGGCTCACTCTCACCAAACAAATATTCCCAGTGCAGGAGACAATTAGAACAAATAAAGATGACTTCAAATAGTGAAAACCACCACACTGAAAAAATATTGAGCACCATTAAGACTGGGTCAGGGAAATTCTCTCCAGGAGGTGGCATGTAGTCAGAGAGATAAATAACATGAAGGAAATAGTCCTGGGATGGTTGGAAGGAGGGGGAGAGCACACCAGGCAGAGGGCACAGCAAGTGCAAAGGCCCTGAGGCAGGAATGAGATGCAGACTGAGGACCAGTGCAGGGGAACATGCTGGTAAGACAGGCAGGAGAGGCGAGCAGGGCCGGACCACGCCAGGCTGCCTTGGAATCCGTGGTGAAGAGTTTGGATTTTGTTTACATGCCGGAGGGGCTTGAGCTGGTGAGTGGCACGATCTGTTTTACTTTGAAAGAAATTCAGTCTGACAATTAAGTGGTGGGAGGCTGGATTCCCGGTCTTGGCTGGAAGGCCCAGGGTGGACTTGGGAATGGACTCCAGCCCTGGCCTCAGCCCCAACTCCACCCTGGCTCAAATCAATAAGAAGTTTCCCACCGAGGTAAAGAAAAGCTTGGCGGGGGTGAGGGGGCTCTCCGTGGGGAGCAAAGCCAATGAGCTTCGTGCTCGCGCCTGATCAGAACGCGGGGCCCAGGAGGGCAAGGCTGTGAGCCGTCCAAGAAAACTGCTTTTTCTGAGCCCGTCCCCGATGGCTGAGCCATGCGACATGAGGGAGGCGGGGGGGAGGAAGCCGAGGCACCCCCTAGGAGGGGAGGGGCAGGAGAGGAGGAGGAGGGGCAGCCCCAGCTCTCTGGCCTTTCACCCCCATGTCTGCCGCCAACAGCCCTGGCAGTGCAGTTTTCAGTTCTCCCCTCTTAAGAGGAACACTCCTTCGAGGAAACCCGCGGGTGGTTTGTTGTTTTGCTGAACCAGCCTGCAGGAGGAAGCCAGGAGGAATGCCCCGGTTCAAACGGGAAACCTCCCAAGGGTCTTGCTGGGGAAAGCCAGCTGAGGTGCCATCGACCCCAACCACAGATGACAACACTGAGGCCGAGGGGACTCCCTGCAGCGCCAACCGTGGGCGAGCAGACGGGCGAATGGATGGCCGGCAAGATGGTAGGGAGACCTGGCATGCTTTGTCTGCAGACTTTTCCAAAACGCAGCATGCACTCTTTGCTCACGAATGCGCAAACATGCACACGCCAAGAGAGGCATCTGCATGCTCACACGCAAGCCGTCAGCCTCCTCCTTCCCGACTCCCCAGGAAAGGTTGAAGCATTTCCTGCCTCCAAAAGAGTCAAATGTGCTGAAACCCAGAGGCTCGGGACCATGGAAAGCTGCACCTGAATTTGCAGCCAGCCAGCCCTGCATGCGGCTGTCAGAATCTAATTAAAAGAGAAGTCGGTAGTGGAAATCCGGGTTCATTTCTCCAGTGGCATAACAAGTCTGTCTCCGGGCCCAAAAGGCTTTGCAGAAGGCTTGTGCAAACCTGCCAGTCCTGAAGGGGCAAGGCAGGAGAGGAATCTACAGCAAGAACAACAGAGCAGCTCCAGCCCTGGCCCCAGCCCCTCTGGGCTCCTGGGCCACTGGGCTTGTCCCCAGGAACCCTCCTCACACCAGGAGCCTGAAGTCCTGGGTGAGCCTCCTGGGCCACAGGACAGAGAGCAGGTGGAACCAGAGGGACACGCTGGCATCACAGGTCCCAGACGGGGCTGAAGGACCTCGGGGTGAGGGCGGCCGGCAGTGGGGCCCAGCCCTCGCTGCCCACTGGGCTTGGTGTTGGCAGGCCACGCAACTCATTTGGTTTTCCAAACACAGGGTATTCACCGACCCACAGAGGAGCTCAGAGTTCATTGCTAGTGGAGGCTGTTAGCCCATCCAGCTCTGTTCCCCTCCCAACCACACTGGGGTGAAATACCGCCCACCTGGCGCCCCCATCCCAGGCCATGGCTTCCCATTTCGTCACCTCTGGACCAGTCGCCTCACCCCTGGACAGTCTGGGAGGCCCAGGAGTGGGGGGCCTGCCTTAACCACTAAGAGGCCTCTATCCCCCTGGCCCCTGAGAAAGGCCACCTGCCCACCCGCCACGGGGAAGGCCCTCTCAGCCTCTGTGATCCTGGCACAGCCCTTACCAGGTGCTTACCCTGCACCGGCAACTGCTCTGTTAGGATTACATACTAGACCAGCGTCTGCAAACAATGCCCCTCGGGCTACATCGGCCTGTGCCGGATTTGGTAAATCAAGCTTTACTGGAACGCAGTCACGCCCACAAAGGAAAGAACCGTTCAAGCGGCCGGAGGTCACAGCACTCTGACTGCATATCCCCGGTCCTTGCTGAAGGGCAGAAAGATCTGCAAGGAAGTCCTGAGCTTGCCTGGCAGGCTGGGAGGCGGCGGGAGGGCACAGAGATTCCGAACCGCAGAGATTCCAAACCTGCGCGGAGTGACTGAGACACGCTGATGTCACTGGGAACCAGGGTGTTCGCAGAGAGCGGAGCGAGCCGAGTGTGGGATGAGAAAGGCGAGGGTGGGGCTCCAGGACCCTGGATTTTAATTAGTGGTATCAGAAGGAACTTGAGGGTTTTTCCCGGCTCTGTCCGCCGAAACGTCCTGGAGGCCAGGATGCCCCGGGAGCAGCACGCACACATCTTGATTTTAAATCCCTAGAACTAGCTAGGGCACCCTGGAGAAATGGCTAGAACTTCCCACAATGCTGAAACACAAGGAAGGGCTCAAAGGAGACGGGGAAGGGTCCCAAGGACCCAGGAGCCAGCACAAAGGAGCCCCCATTGGCCAAATTCGAGACAATCTGAGCATCAAAAAATAATAATGATGGTCCTGATTACAGCACACTGAATTTTAATGAAAATCTAGGAACTTGCAGTGATACTAAAAGGGCGGGTGGGGTGGGGGCAGGGAAAGCTCTGTAACCCATGACGACCGGTCACTGCGGAAGGAACGGCAGAATTAGACGATGACCCAAAGGGTCATCCCTGGATGAAGGTTTGCTGAGGGGCAGGACGGTCAGTCCCAAGCGCCACCCGCAGGTGACTTAGTAATTACAAACGGAAACAGCGCCTTAGATGGGAGACCTGGACGCTCCCCCTAATCAGGCCGCCAGGACGGGGCCAGCTGCGCTTCTGCCTCCGTGGGCGTCGCAGTGCTCTCCCTCCCCAGCACCGGGCCACGCCTCATCGGGAGGAAACAACCAGGCCATTCCAGATTGTTCTCAACAAAGTCAATATCGTGAAGACAAAAACAAAAAAGCAGAGGGATTATTCTGGATCAAAAGGGGACTAGAGAGACGTGACACCCAAAGGAAGCATGTGATCCTGGCTAAGGCTGGATCCTCCATAGGCTGAAGGAGCAGCTTGAAAGATATTCCAGGGACGACTGGGAAAATGGCATCTGGACGGTGCTGAGATGACATCGGTGTGCTGGCGTTTCCTTCCCGGGCGTGACAGGCTATCGCAGTGACACAGGAGAGACGGGCGAAGTATTTGGGGTGAAGGGTAATGACGTCTGCAAATGACTTTTTAAAAAGTGGGTGTCTGTGTGTCTATGTATGTGTATACTACGGGGGGAGATTATAGCAACATGTTAATAGTTGGTTAAATAGGTGAAGAATAGCTATGTGTTTATTGCGTTATTCTTTCACCTTTCCTGTTGGGAATTTTTCAAAGTAAAAGTTACAGGGGACAAAGCAAAGTTACCTTTAAAAAAAAAAAAAAAGGTGACAGCTGAAGCGGGCAGGGGCCAGGTCCGCCTCCCCCAGCTCCCGGCCCCTCTCCGCAGAGTGACTCGGTCTCCTCTCTCCTCTGTAAGAGGGGACAGAGTATGCCCATGGCGCTGACCGAGGACCCACGCGAGAGTGCTGGCCCACCGTGAGTGCCCCACGCGTGCCGCCGCGCGGGTCCGGGGAGCCGAAAGGAACCCGGGTGTCCTGCCCCAGGGCCGCCTCCCGGCCGCCCACAGCAGGCGCCCACGCGGTGGGTTCCGGTGAGTGACACCGTTCCAAATGGCGCTGACACAGCCCAACCTCCCGTCGTACAATATTTATGTGCCTCCAGGTGACGCTTCTGTGCCCGGTTTCCATAAACTCCCAGGGTGAGCCGCTCAGCGCTCAAAGTCATTACAGCTGCGACGTGGCCAAGGAGCCAGAAGCACGCGGGGCGGCACCCCCAGGGGCTGGGAGCTGCTGTGGAGACGGCAGGAGGCGGGCAGGGCTTCGACTTCCCGGCACCTACGGTGTGCCAGGCCTTCCCAACGCTGCGCTGGGCGCTGTGCCCGCAGAACCGCACCTTCTGAGGCTCTATGAAAGGAGAGCGGACAAGCCCAGGTGGGACGGGGGCCTCCCCGCACCCGCCAAGCTCACACGCCGTCCTCCAGGCGTCTCAGAGGAGACTCTCACGCTGACCAGAGCAGGGTGTGGGTGTGAAGGGGCTTGTGCCACCCACCCGCTCCCCGTCACACTGACAAGCTGGCCCTGGGAGGCACATCTGTGGGCCCAGAGATCACCCACCGAGCACCTGCCAGCACCCACCGACTTTTCCTCCCTTTAATCCCCACAGCAATCTGGGAGGTGGGCATCGCCATGCCATCCTCGTCCTCATCACGGGTAGGACACCGAAGCTTCAAGAAATAACCCACGTGGGGTCACTGCGCCCGCAAGGGGACGGGCTGGGAATCGAGACCCCGGGGTCACGCCTGCTCCAGGCTACGCCGGGTGTGCAGACAGGCGGTCCTGGAAAGGCAATTAGCATAGCATCCCCCTTCCCTTCGTTATCTGGCTCGTTCTTATCAACACCTCACAGCTGAGGAAGCGAACTGAGCGGCTGACGCACGTTCGCAAAGCTGCACTGCGTAAGAAGCGGGCAAAAGCCAGATTCAAACCCACGGTGACCAACTCGTCCCGGTTTGCTCAGGCCTGTCCAGGCTACAGCTCCGGAGTCCCAAACCCAGGGAAATTCCTCAGTCCTGGGCAAGCCAGGCGGCTGGTCACCCTAATGGGACTCCAGTGCCCACACTCTGCCTCCAGGCCAGGGATGGATGCCTTCCTGTGGGCTCCGTGGGATGCCTCAATGCTCCTGCCTTCAGGCTCGGGCCTGGCTGAGGCCCAGGGGTCGTGTGCCAGGAGCAGGTCTGCGTTTCCTGATGCGTTTCCCAGGGAGGCTTGAGGTACGGTTCCTCCACCTCTTCCCAGCAAGACAGATCATGTCTCTGGGCCTCAGTTTACCCATCTGTGAAGTGGGAGCGAGGTCATTTCCTGTCTACCAGAGACATCACTGGATGCTGGACTTTCCTAGCTCGGGGCCATCGTGGAGCCCAGGAGAGACAGAGGGAGGGACATCCCTGCCAGCTCCAAGATGGGTGGTCAGTCACACGCTTTCCTGTAAGTCCATTTTGAAACTGTGCAAAATTTGGCATCTTTGGCGCATTTTTCTAGAAAGAAGATCAACATCTTTTGCCAGCATCTCAAAAGGGTCTGTAAACCACTGTCGCCCCCCAAAAGTTAAAATTTCCTACACTAGGGCCTGCTTGTTACTGAACACACAAGAAACCGGGCACAGATGTTGGGGTCACCCATCTCGTCGCCCCAACAACCACCCAGACCGAGGCGCACGGGAAGCACCACCGCAGAGAGCCGTCCCGTCACGGCTGTGCCAACATTTTGCCTTTAAAAACTAAACCAACCTAAAACCCACCGGTGCACCTGGCTATCCTGCAGAAAGAGGAGTACAGAGAGCATCTCCAAGTGTGGGCTGCTGGCATCCTCCCCATCAGTCCTATTTAACCTCCTTTTGTTGTCTTCAATTACGAGAGCCAGCCTAGCGTTTCCTCTCCAGCATCTACCGAAGGAGGGAGGGCTGAGCTGCTGGCCACCTGGGGCTACATACGGCTGCCTGGGGCCACCGAGCACCTCTGCTGTGAGTCTCGCAGCTGCTCCAGCCTTGCCTTGTATGAGCAAGTGCCAGGGCTGAGCCGGGGACTGGCTGGTGCCTGCCCCTGCCCCAGACACCGCAGGGACCCCGCGAAGACCAAGGAGCAGAGAGGGGGTCGGGCATCTTCCAGCACCTCGCAGAATCCCTGCAACCCCCACGAGGAAGGAAGGACCCCTGAGCTTCTGATCAGAGAGGATGCAGAGGCCCAGCAGGGGAGCGACCTGCGCCAAGCTCGGGTCTGCCGGGCTCGTGGGCTGCGAGGCCCTCACCGTGGCCTGAAGACAGACAGACGCACTGTCTGGTTGTCTGTGTACTGCTTGCAAGAGTAAAGGCGCAGGCTTGGGGCCAGACCCTGCTACTTCCTGCCTCAGTTTCTTCGACTTTAAAATGAGGGTAATAACAGTAACTACTGCACAGGGTTGTCATAACGACTGCACAAGTTACTACTGGCAGAGAACCTGGAATAGCCTCTGGGACCAGCGAGTCTCAGTAAGGGTTAACTTGTTCTTGGTGGCATTGGTGACAGTGGTGTTATCCTGGAGACAGGGCAAGAGAGAGGAACGGAGCACACAAGCCAGTCCACCCTGCGAGGAAGAGGCACGAATGCTGGAAGAGAGGAAAAGAGGGCAAGGGAGAAAGACGGAGAGACAGACAGAGGGAGGGAAGACGAGAGAAAAGAACACACTGCGCGTGTGAGAGAGACGGAACCGGCGAGAGCGCGCAGTGGGGCGGTTTCTCTTATACATTCAACATCCAGAAAGCAAAACAACGAAGACAAAACGAGGCTCCTAGTCAAGCCCCTGGACACAGGAACTTGGTGACTGCCAGCTTGTGCAGGACACAGTGATCCCTGTGTCCTGCTGATGGCAGGCGTGGCCCGTGTAGGCCCCTCCTGGGCCTCGCCGGCTCACTCGGCAAACCTCGCAGAGCACCCGTGCCCGCCACGCCCCAGGGACACAGTGCGGCCGGGAGATGCTCAGAGTCCTGTGTATGACCTGATGAGGTGGGGCAGTCGGGGGTGGGGACAAGGCATAAGGGAGCCCCGAGGGGAAGCAAAAAGCCGGGGGACAGCCAGGCTCGTGGAGACTGGGGCAGGAAGCCGAGTGACAGGAAGATTCTGCTTGATGGGAAGACAGGCTGGAGGGCCTGGCCAGAGCCTGTGGGGGCCTGGGACCCATCACGGCTGGAGAAGGGGACCTCAGGGGAACAGAGACCGGGGGGCCTTGACCGTGGGCCACAGCAGCCGGGACGGTTCTGACTCAGAGTCAGGTGTGATGGGACCTTTGTTCTAGTAAGATCCTCCAGAAGCCAAACCTCCACATGAGGCCCGAAGGTGTCCCCAGGCGCCCACTGAGGCCGCTGCGCTTTGCTTCGAGCTCTGCCTGGGGAATACCGCGGAGCCTTCAGGCGCTGCTTGCGTGACCTCGAATGAACAGTGGAATCTAGGACCTCGCCTGCCCTCTGCAGCCCCCACACCTGCACGCAGCATCTGCTCAGCACCCACCTGCAGGTGCCACAGGGGGCGTCAGTGACACCTTGAGGCCCAGACTCCAGGTTCCCCTTGGTGACAGCCCGGGGCGGGGGGGGGGGGGGGGGGGGGGGGGGGGCGGGAGGTTGGCTCGGCCCTGTCTCCAGCTTGGGGTGTGAGAACTGCAGGGGAGGGTCGTTCTCAGTTTCCACACGAAAATCCACACCCAAGACTGCTAGGCCGGAGCAGCTGTGTGAAAGGTCAGAATCGGTGTGACCAAGACAAAGCTGAAACCAGGTCAGAACCGGTGGGGCTGGGGAGGGGGCTGGGGAGCGGGGAGGGGGAGGACTGGGGTTTCCAGGCCTAATCCGGACCCCCAGCCCCCAGCTGCCCAACCGCACACTCTCCAAAGGACTCGAGCTGCAGTCAAGGACTTACATGATACAGTCGTGCATTGCTTAATGGCAGGATAATGTCGCTCCGAGAAATCCGTCATCGTAAAAACATCACAGAGTACACTACACAACCTACGTGGTGCAGCCTGCTACGCCTGGACTGTGTGGTATACGGCCTATCGCTCCCAGGCTACGCACCCGTACAGAACATACTGCACGGAACACCGTAGGCAGCTGGAACACAACAGTGTTTGTTTATCTAAACACAGAAAAGGCACAGCAAAAATACAGTATTCCTATGTAACTGTATGGGACCACCTTCTACATACGGTCTGCTGCGGGCCGAAATGTCATCATGTAGTGCGTGCCTATTAATATGACTGACTGACTTCCCCCTTCTCATATGCACATGCGCACATGTGCACACACATGCATGTGCACACATGTAAACACACATGCACAGGTGTCTGCTCACACTGCTCAGGACACCCCTCCCACCCACCAATTTCGCTGAACCCACTCTGGGAAGCCTGGCCCACCACCCTGGCCCACTCACTCCTCTCCTGGGCTCCTTCCTGAGCTTTTTGGGGTCAGTGGCGGGTGTGTCTGCCCCACAGCTGGGCACAGGCAGCCTCTCCTGTGGGCGAGGCTCCCTCTTCCGGCACCTGCTCTGCGGGACCTGTGCTGCCCCTGGGCTGGTCCCGCTACCCGCGCTGTGAAGCTCCCCTCTCTCCCCAGGTACTCAGGGCGGCCACAGCCCCCACCAGGGCCCAGTGGCCATGCGAACCTATGAGCCAAGTTGTTCCTGGGGTAGCCAGGAGCCCTGGGAGGCTCAGAGCCAGGCACAAGGAAGAGCTGGGTGAGAAGAAGGAAGCAGAGGAGAAAGAAAAGTCAACTCAACACCCGCACTTGCACTGTGGGACAACATGGAGAGAACGAGACACTGTCCCTGCTCACAAATAATCTGTAATCCCGAGGGAGGACGGCGCAGGCGTGCACACCCACAAGACATGATGGACCACAGGGCCCGGGACAAGGCAGAGGACACGGCAACAGGCGGGGGCTTTGGAGTCAGAAGTGCCCTGAGATCCTAGCAGTACCATCTAGTGGGGGGGTCCCTGGCATCCTGGGCAGTCCTGTGACCACAATAAAACAACAGCTGACACTTACGCTGTGCTTTCTCCCTCCATGCACAGCCCTGGGGGCTGTATGTACATAGAGCCGCTTAGTTCTGGGGTGAGTTCCATAATTATCTCCATTTTATAGGTGGGGAAACTGAGGCTATCAGTGGTGGAGCCAGGATACAAAGCCAGCTAGCCCAGCTCCAGAGCCCACACTGGCCACTATCCAAGCCCACTCAGACGAGGCCTGCAGGGACAGGCGGGAGTGCCTCCCTGCACCCGGCAGCCAGGCTTGCGGAGGGCCACCAGGTAACAGCCAGTCTCGACTGAGCGTGCGGGAGGCACTGGCCTAGACTCTGCGTGTGTGACCTCGTTCAGTCTTCCCGACCACCCAGGGAGAGGGAATCTGTAATCACACCCAGGGCCTGGCTGGCCGCACGTGCCCTTGGCCTCCGCTGCATTAACCCTCTAGCCCAGGGCCTGGCGTTCAGCAGATCCCTGTCCGTGGCTCCATTTGGGCCTCGACAAGTTCCTGCAGGATTGGGCAGCTGCCCTCCCCACTTCCCCAATTCGAGGCTCAGCGGGGAGGGGGATGCGGAAGAGCCACGTGGAGTGGAGGCCAGCACTGGAGGCCAGGACAGGAGGCTGGGACATTACTGACAGCCGAGACTGGGGGTGGACTCAGAAGGACAGGACTGTCCCTGCTGCGTCACCTCCAGTGCCTTAAGTTCCCTCCACCGTGATGCGCTCATCCTCCTTCCCTCCTCCAGGTCCTGTCCCGGCCTTCTCGGTCAGGCTTTGCGGAGCCTGCTCCCTGGGCCAACAGCTCCAAACCACTTTAAAAAGCATGAAATTCATTCCTGAACCTAAATCTCCCAGTGGGGGGAGACCAAATATTGGACACAGGGAAGATCCGAGCTCTTCCGGGTGAGGAGATAGGGGCCTGGAGCCCTGCCCCTCTGCCACCGGCTGCCCCCAGACGTCCCCTGAGATGCCCCCTCACACCCCCGGGCACCAGGCAGAGTCTGCAGCCAACTGACTCATTTCCAACCCCCCACACCCCCCAGGCCGGGGCCCCACAGGATCCCAAATCCACCCCACCTCCCATTCCTCACAAGCTTCCGGAAAGGGAGTTCTTCTGAACGTCTAACCTCAAGCCTTCCTGCTGCTGGAAAACACTTACCCCCACTCCGTCCCCCCATGAACTTGTTCCTATTGGAGACTCCTGGGATGTCTCCACAATCTTTAGAAAATTGATTTCTCAAGTTTTCCTTGCCAACTTTTAATTTAAAAACATAACAGGATGACAACAACGACACACACATTAAAAAAAATTAAGACAAAACTGCTGAACAGAGCCAACTCTGTGGAGTGACGTGACCCATGACCCCGCACGCTCCAGTGGTGGCCCAGACGCCGGGCGCTTCCACTCCTGGCTCGGGCGCCGCGAGGGCCTGGTGCATCTTTTGGCCCTCACGCCAATTTGCATACCATTACCCAAGAAGCCCTGCGCCGGATTTTGCTTTTGCAAATTCCCACCCGTTCCGTGTCATAAATAAGATAGGAGACGGAAAACTAATACAGCCCAGTGATGCATTATTCATGCCTCGTCACACTGGCATGATAGATTTACAGCCGCTAATACATGCAAACTAAGTTTGGGCACCAAACATGAAAATTAAGGGTGGGGAAGGCCCTGGATGTGGGAGGGGAGGCCGGGGGAAACCGAGGGGCTGCTGGTGTCCGGGAGCCCAGAGAAGTTTCTCCTCTGTCGTGCTGAGGGACACAAAGCATTAGTGCTGATACCAGAGGCCAGCGGGAGACACCAGAGTCAGACACAGGGTGGGACCGACAGCACGTGCTTTGGGAAGCACCTCTGCGCTCCGAAGCCGGTTAAGATCAAGCCCTCTGTCAACCGTTCGGCCCGGCCCTGCCCAAACCTCCCTCGCACACTTAGGGAAAACACCACAGCCGAGCCCACCTCCCCAAGGGCTGACCCTCTGGCCTCGACCACCCCTCACTGAGCACCTGCTATGCGCCAGGCCTGGTGTCCGGCACCAGGGATGTGACAGGAACAACCGGAGCCAGCCAGGCCCTGCCCTACACTCTTTGGTCTGGTAATCCCATAATGGGGTCCAAGATGACAGCGCCAGCACGTAGCGGTGGCTCGTGGCTCGGTGCTACGTCAGCAGGTCACAGGGTACGACCCGGTGCAGGTGAAGGAGAAGCCGAGGGTGGGGAGCTATGCTCTGATGGGAGAAGGGCTGCCCCAGTTAGGCCCCACGACAGCCCTGCAAGGCAGGAGCTGGGCCTGTCATCCAAACACAGACGCTACACACCCCGTGTTCCAGCGCTTTCTAGGCAGGGCCCAGGCCTTTGCTTCTACAACTACACCAGGAAGGCTCAAAATCTGCTTGCAAGGGACAGGGTGGGTGGGGGTAGCGGGTGTTGCCATAGAAACAACTCTAGGCTGGTGCAGGGCAGGGCAGAGGCAGGGACGGGCCTTGTCCTAGCCGTCCAGAGACTGGGAAGATAAGGGCTTTGCCTGAATCAGTGGGCGACCACCACCCTGCTCTGAGGTCCAGGCAGGACCCACCCTACTGGCCACAGACCTCTGACAAGCCCTTTATGCGAACTCCCCAGCACCTTCTCCGGGTGAGGCCCCCCCGCCTACTGCCCCAAAGGCACAGTTCCTCCTGGGACGCTTCCCCAACCACAGCCCAGATTTTCAACCTCCAGCCAAGAAAGAACATGCTCCCACCTGGCCACATCGCACAATCCCATGAGCGCCTGGCGACCCACCCTTCAGAGGTGGTGCCACCATGGAGAGGGAGGGTGCCCGCGTGCTCACCCCACTAACTGGCTGGGAGGCTGCGCCGCGCCTGGCCCTGGGGCACCCCAGGGCACAGGGCAGATGAGGAGCCGTTTTCGCAGACCACGATCAAAGAGGTAATCTCAGAAAGCGATCGGTGCTCTGATGGCAATAAAGCTGGATTTGTGACGGGCGGAGGTAACTCAGCTAGAGGGGTCGGGGCGGCCTCACGGAGGATGTGGCAGTTAAGCTGAGACCTGAGCGACAGAGAAGGAGCCACATGGGATGGGAACAGTGCTGCGGGAAGAGGGAACAACAGAGGCAAGGCTTGGCAGTGGGGAGGAGCTTCACATGTTCCCAGACCCACAGAGGGGCTGGCACGGCCACAGACTGCAAGTGACAAGGCCTGGAGTCCCGTCCGCTTCCCCGTCTGTAACGGGCCCTGCTGCTGTCTCTGCAGAGGTGCAGAGCTCCAACGGCACAGCCCAGCCCCACCACCCCTCCCTGCCGCTACCGCCTGCCTCCCAGGAGCCGGGGTGGCAGAGACCCCAGCCCACCCTGTGTCAGGGAGCAGCCTCTCCCGGTCCCCAAACGCCCCACCCAGCAGGGCACACCCTGCATGGTGCAGGGCTGCTATCAGCCTGTCCCCAATAAGTTTTTTTAAATTAAGATGCAACAATCATCCCACAGCCGGCTTCCCCCTCCAGCGATCGGTTACAATGAACTCCAGACGACTGGATTAGACTTTAAAGGCGGTGCGATCCAGATCACGGACGCGAAGGATGCAGTGTTGACACGGGCCCCAGTGAGCGACATTATTATTTAACAGGCCTCGCTCCCGCCTCCGCTGGGATCAAGGAGCTGAACGAGCAGTTGGTGGGCAAGCGTAAAACCCAGAGACAGACCGCGGGCGCAGGCTTTGCGGGGGACAACGAGAGGAACAAGGTCGGGGCGGCCGAGCAAGGACTAGCCGGGCAAGGGCAGAGTCCCAGCTGAGTGGGCCTCAGAAAGAGTGACAGTCCCCCAGCTCAGAGCCCCCCAGCCCCAGAGACCATGTGGCCACTCGGCGCCCAGACACAGTGGCACACAGCACTCCCCTCCCCCGGACACCGCTTCCCGTCCTCCCAGGGTCACGTGGCAGCTCACTCGCCCGGCCTCGCCTAGGGATCCTGACTCCACACACCTTGCCCCTGCTCCTATCCGGTCTCCAGCCGGGTCTGGCAGCCCCCTGCCTCCCCTGGGTTCCCACGGGGCCTGGACTCACCGCCCCCTCAGGCCTCATCACACCAGGCAGAAGTTGACAGGCCTGGCTGTCTCTCCACAGAGGACCGTGAGCTCCCAAAGAGCTGAGACCAAGTCTCACTCATCCACGCCCCTCCAGCGCGTTTCATAGAGGCCTGGGAATGGGGGCACCTGTATGTGCTGACAACAGGCTAGACGCTGGGGAAACGAAGACCAGCAAGGTGCAGTCCTCAGCCCAGAAGATGTGTGGGTGGACAGAGCAGGCTGTGAACACGTGGAAGTTCTCTGGAGTTACATCTATGGGGACAGGAAACCATGGGGCCAAGACAGCCCAGAGGAGACAGAGACTTCTGCCTCCTGCGGCAGCCAGCAGGGGCATTAACATTCAGGACACCTGTGCTCAAATCCTGACTGCATCTTCTAGCTGTGTGACCTTGGGCAAGTTGCTTAACCTCTCTGTGCCCATTTCCTCATCTGTAAAGTGGAAATAATAGCAGTACTCATCTCATAGCATGGTTCGAGGACTAAGTAAGCTCACACATCTAAAGTGTAAAACCCATGCCTGGTCCAAAGGAGTCTGAAACACTCAATAGAGGCTGGTTCTTGTTACTTCCTGGGGATGGCAGGAATCGGGAAGAACTCCTCGGGGTTAACGCGATCCCTAGATTAACTCCCGAGTCTTCACGTTTGGGCCTGGGCCACTCTGGCCACATCCTCCGCTGACAACACCCTCCTGGACCTCCTGGCTTGGGCGCTGAACAGCCCCAAGTACCTCAAATCCCCAAGGGGGTTTTCTCAAGCCCGGGAAGGTTCTGCAACACAGCTGCTCATAGGGAACCCCCTTCCTCTGGACTGAGGCTTCTTGTGGCAGACAGCGCACCCAGGCACGGCCCTCGGCTGAGCCCTCGGCACACATGGGAACCACAGCCAGTGAGCGGCGAGCCGCCGCAGCCAGGCTCCAGCCGCTCCTCCCAGCCTGGCTGGCTGTGCGGGGGGCACCAAGGCGAGCGTGGAGCCAGCCAGCCCAGGAGCAGGTGGGGCGGCTGTCAAGAACGGCCAGACAGCCATTTCCAGAGCCCCAGCACTAAGGCAGAGCGGCTTCCCTCATTCCGAGCAGCGGGAGCGCGGCCGTATTAAATATGCATGGCGATCACCTTGTGACCATGCCGAATGCCTGTGTGTACCGAAGACAGGCGGCCGCCCCGCGCTGCACACAGAAACTTTTCAATTTGCCGGCTGCAGACGGGGGCACGTGCTCCCTGTGGCCCTGAACACCCCTTCTTCATCCTGCCTCCCCCAGCCAGTGGCCCTCCTGAGGCCCTCCCAGGTGCGCCAGGCAGGTGACAGGCCATATCGATCCCCTTGGTCCAGAGCTAATCTTAAATCATCGCAGCCTCATGCTGGAGCCTGGTGCTGCTGGGGCCCCAGGGATAGTCGCGTGCACTGCGGCTGGCGAGGGGCAAAAACGGGTGAGGGAGGGGCAGGGCCCAACCCAGTCCCCGTCCTTCCCGTCGTCCATCTCCTGGGGCTGTTACCAGCAGGACGAAAGCTTTCTTCCAGCGAAGTGAGCGGTGGCAGCCTGCAGTGCAGACGCGACACCCCACACCCACTGGCAACACCAACACTAAGGGAGCACCTGATTTTCCAAATAAACAGCATAAACAGTAGTAAGGATTTAAGTTACCCGGGCAGGCTGGGCCTCCCCCATCAGACTGAAGGTTCTCCAAGGACAGGGCTCGGTCTCCCCATCAGGCTGGAGGCCCCCACAGGCAGGCTTGGCCTCCTTCACTCCTCCCACCGCTGTCTTAAACGAGTACCCAGGGCACAGGGTTGAGCACCCCGTCCACCACTGCTCTCCTGGGGCTGGAGAATGTTCACAGGGCCCCTGGGTCTGGTGTGAGGATGGTGCCGGTGCCAGGGAGGGGCTGCAGGGGGAGGCCTAGGAGTCAGAGATGTCCTTCTTCCTGCCAAACAGCTGGAGACCCGGGTCAGTTGGGGGGCCCCAAAGGCCCTGGGAAAGCCAGCTGTCCTCACTCCCCTTCCTCTTGGAGGGCCGAGGAGGTGAGAGGCCCTTGGAGGGAAGTGACTGGGGTTGGGGGAGCAGGGAAGCCCCCAGAGCAAACCAGGGCAGGAAGGGAGCCTGTGGCTCCAGCTCCTCCCAGGAGAAAGGGGATCGAGAAGGCAGGGCTGCCAGGGCAGCAGTTTGTCCTCCTGCAGGTGTCTCCCTGGCCCCTGGCCCGGCCAGTAGGACCAGTGAGGTCAAAGGTCTTCAGTGCCGTGTCCCAGGTGTGAGCAGGGAGGGGCAGCCCAAGCAGCCCCTGACGTGGGAACAGCCCAGGAGTCACCGCCAGCCCCCAGGCCTCTTCTCCTCAAAGCAGGATCACAGCTCCAGCACACCCCCTCGGTTCCCCACGCGTGCTGCCTAGGGGCTGGGCTGTCGGAACTCCACCTCCCCTCCCGCCACCCAGGAAGGGCCGGCACTGGCCGGGCGCTGTGGCTTCCAAGCACCATCTCGCTCAGTGAGGGCGTGATGGTTAATTGTACACGCCAACTTGACTGGGCCACAAGAGCCCAGATATTTGTCGAAACATCATTCTGGGTGTGCTGCAGGGTGTTTCTGGGTAAGATTAGCATCTGAATGGGTACTGAGGAAGGCAGATGGCCCTGCCCAGGGCGGGTGGGCTTCACCCAGTCCACTGAAGACCTGAACAGAACAAAAAGGCCGAGAAGGGAGAATCTGCTCTCTCTGCCTGGCTGCCTTTGAGCTGAGACGTCGGTTCTTGCCTGCCTTCGCAATCACAGGAAACATCAGCTTTTTGGGTCTCGAGCCCGCCAGATTTTGAACTGGAGTTTACACCATTGGCTCTGCTGGTTCTCAGGCCTCTGTACACCCCCAGCCCTGCCGGGTCCAGCTTGCTCGGCCACAGACCTCGGGGCTTCTCAGCCTCGGCAGCCCCAGGAACCAATTCCTTGTAATAAACCTCTGCATGCACACACACACAGACACACACAGACACACACGCGCACACACGCACGCACACACACGTGGTCAAATACATTCTGTTAGCTCTGTTTCTCCAGAGAACCCTGACTAATACAGTGAGAAAAAGGACTCCCAGGAAGAGACACTTATCTCATTTTTACAGATTGGAAAACCAGCGCCCACACGGGGGCCAGCACAGAGGCACCCAGCTGGTAGGTGGCAGAACTGGAAAGCAAAGCCACAGGCCCAGCTCTGAAGACAGCACCTCTGTGCGGTGACAAGAACAGGAAAGTAAGCCAGGGAAAGTGGTGGCCCGCGACCCTTACGCTCACCCCCGCCCCCCCGTTTCAGAGCTCATTCGCAGTTCCCCGCACCTCAGCGTCCCCATTTGTCGAATGAGGATTGTACCATCTGGGACGGCCCTGACCACCTGTAACTGCACAAGGAATAACCAAGAAGGCAAGGAAGCAGCCCTGGGGAGCTACGCCCAGAGCTCCCGCTGGCAGCTCATTCCAAATTGATAATCCAAACAAATCGGGTGACAGCAAACATCACCAAAATACCACTCAGGGAGCCACACCCGAGTGTCACGCCAGCTGCCTGGGAGGGACTGCAGGGTGTGCCAAGGTGGGATGGGCAGCCCTGCTGGTCAGAGAGTGACAGGTGTGGCCCCAGGATGAGCCAGGCATGAGCCCCAGGGTCAGGCCCTCATTCTGGGGCCAGGCACGGGCAGCGCTTAAAACGGGGCAAGGCAGGACCCAGGCAGCCTCGACCCCATGTTGTTCAAAGAGCCCAGCCTCCAAGGTGGCTGCGTCCACACTGGCCACACCCTCAGCACAGCCAGGGCTCCATGGGTAGAAGCCCTGGGTACCAGTCCAAGCACAGGACCCGCCCCACTGTCACAGGCGGCAGCAGACACTCAGGATCCATTGCAGCTGGGCCCCTTCCCCCCATCGGCAGCCCTGGCGACACTCCTCAGAGGCACAGGTCAGGGCCCAGCAGGGATCTTGGGCCCCCTCTGCTTCCCGACAAACTGTGTCCCATCCACCCCGGAGACACGGCTAGGAGCTGAGAGCAGTGCTGGAGGGGACGTTAGAAGGGTCAGCAAAAGTGAGCCGAGCAGATGGCCCCACAGGCCAGGGGCCACGAGCCACAAGACAGAGCCAGTACCTGAGTCTGCAGGGTGGTGGCATCCAGGACAGTGACCCGGGGCCCACAACTGGCCCACACAGCGTCCTCCAGGCTCAGCAGGGTGCGGATGGGCCCTGGCCCCACAGTCAGGCACACGGGAGGGCTCTCCAGGTCCCACAGGACTCCTCCTGGAGCGGGAGGAAAGAGGCAGGTCAGGGCGGGAGTGGCAGGCAGGTCAGGGGCCAGGGCTCCCCCGGCCCACACACACCCTCCCCCTGCTGTGGCCTTGCTCCCTCCTCTGGCTGGAGGGGGGCTGCTCCCACCTGCCTCTGACTCCGCCACTATCTTCCACCCCATCGGGGACTGTGCTCTTAGATCCTGCCCTTCCCTGCCCCTCTTTCCCATTCATTCATTCTGCACACACTTATAAGCGCCTGCTCCAAGCCAGGCCACATGCTGGGTGCTGCGAAGACCAGAATGAGTCAGATACCAGCCCTGCCCTCAAGGAAACCCCACTGGTCAGAGAAACCAACAGGTTAATCAACAGGCCCCCTGCAACGTGCCAAGCACAAGTGAGCAGGCATGCGCAAGGGGCCTTGAGAACTGCTGAGACGGGAGGAACTGTCTCTGCATGGGGGGAAATCAAGGGAGGCTTCTCAGAAGAGGCAGCATCCACACCGGACCCTGCCAGGCCAGTGTGACACAGTGGAAAGTGTCCTGGACCCAAAGTCGAGAGACTTGAGGTCTGGCCCTGAATCTGCTACCAACTTACTAAGGACCCTTAAGCATCTCTCTCCCCTTCTCAAGGCCTCAGTTTCCCCACCTGTAAAACTGGGGGCAGGTATTAACAAGGTTGTCTCTGAGGACTTTTCTCACCCTGTAGCTTATCCAGACTGAATCTTGATTTCTCGTGCATCTCCTCGCCTATTCCAAGGCACTTCTGTCAACTTTACCAAGATCTCCAATCTCTTTGCCAAGGTCCCTTCCCGCTCCGGAAACGTCCCTGCCGCCAGGTGCAGAAGGAGCACGCGCTGAGAGGCAATCGATCCCTAGCCTGCCAGCCCTGACGGTGAACCAGACCGAGGGCCTCACCAGCTCCGAGCAAGGTGCTTCCCTCCCCCAGGGGTGCTTGGCTCACACAGCAGCCATCTCCCCTGGCTCCAAGCAGGGTGCACTGAGATTGGTTTTCCTCCACCTGGCGCCGCACGGAACCCCAGTGGCTGCCCTGTCTTGACAGGGTGCCCGGTGGGAGAGGGGCTGAGGAGGAAGCCGGGGAGGCAGCACAGAGCTGGCTGCTGGCTTACGGGAGCCCTGCTGCCCCTGCGCCCTCCACTGGTCCCCGGAACAAGTACAGAGCAGCCTACCACAGACAGCCCCTCCTCTCCCAGCCAGCTTCTGGGTGGCACGATGGGGCACAGCTGTCTCCAGGGCTGGAGGGGCCCCAGGGTACACGAGGGAAGCCTCCCAGTTTTCCTCCCACTTCTGTAAACAGATGCGCCTTGTGCCCTTCCTAAAATGGGCAGACTACAAGCTCAGCCAAGAGTTTGGGGAAAAGGGACTCCCCCACCTCCAAACCACCTTCCCAGCCCGTGAGCAAGAGCACGTGGGAAGTGGGCCAGGCCAGAGCAGTCTGTGGCCCCTGAGCTTCTGCACAAACTTGGACAGGGGCCTTCACCCCTCTGGGCCTCAGTTTTCCTCATCTGTACACTGGGCATGACAACCACGCCTACACCGCTCCGGATGTCACAGGGAGCCCGTGAAACGAGCATAGAATATTTAGCTGGGCACAGTCAGAAGCACCAACAGCTGTTGCTACATCCCATTCTATAGCCGCACGCCAGGCACTCTTGATGAATTGTTTCCTTAACTCCCAACAAGCCTGTGTGGTAGACACTATTATTATCCCTGTTTATAACTGCGACGACTGAGACACAGTGAGTTTAAATAACTACCCTAATTTGCACTGCTAAAAAGGAGTCCGTGTTCATTGGCTCTTACTATTTGATGTCATTTGACACAACACGACGGTGTGTCAGGGCAAGTGTTGACTCCACGTAACCAGCGTGACAACAGAGACCCAGAGAGCCAAGAGCTTGGGCAAGGCCGCCCAAGGGTGACGGGCCAGGTGGGATTTCAGCTCGGCTCTGGCTGGCTCTGGGCCTAGCCTCTTCTCCAACCCCTCTGCCCTCTCAGGCTCTGTGGCTGGGACTGGGGTCCGGGAGGGGTGACTGATGGTCAGGGAGGCTGACCCCACTGACGCCAGAGCCAACAGCACGCAAGGCTCTGAGCGCCCCCCAGTGGCCAGAGGCGAGTGGTGTTTGTGGCAGAAGCAGGAGCTCGGGCTGCCGCAGCCAAGGCGGGGACTGGGACGACACCCCAAACCTGGGAGGTGGAGGATCTGCCCTGGGGGCTCAGCTGTGATGGCCACCGAGGCGCTGCACCCTGCACCCTGGACAGAGCCTCACCCTGGCTGCCGGGGGCAGGGGCTGGGGCCTGAAACCCCCGAGGGTCGCATGGAGGCTGATGGTCTCCTCTGTGTGCTGGCAGTCTCCAGAATTCCTCTCTGTCCTGACTCCAGGACAGAAGGACATGCTGTGACAAAATTTAATAATGTCGACACTGCTGCATCAAAAAGGACACTGGACAGGAGCCCCCAATTAGAGGCCCATGGTGAGACCCTGAACAAGAGGCTTCCCCTTGTGGGGACTCAGTTTTCCTATCCGCACGACGAGCAGACAGAACTTTGTCCTCTAAGGGTCTCCCCGGCCCTCACACAGCGTGACTCTAAGACTCTAAACGCAACGGCTGTGAGCTCTGGGCGGGCGAGAGCCTCCCCCGCCTGGCAGGGGCTCCATCCTCTCCACGCACCCATGTTCTAGAACACGCACGCACACGCACACTCCCGCCCCTGCGCGACAGCCCATTCGTCTGGGCCCGGCACCAGCCCTCACAGCCAGCCAAAGGGAGACAAGGGCCCGTCTCAGCAAAGGCGCCTTCAGGAGGCCACAGGGAAGAAAGCCCCACTGGTCTCCCCCGGGGGTCCAGATCCAGAGCCGGAAAGCGACGTAGAGAGAAAGTCATCGCGGCTGAGAGGGGCCCACAGGGCAGCCCTGCCTGGTGAGTAACAGCAGGTACTGAGAGCAAGGGCGGCTGTGAGAAAGGGCACAGTGCGGGTCACTGTGCTCCAGGCTCTGCGCAGGCACCTTACTCCTCACAGCCACTCTAAGAGCTACTTCCCGACACACTGAGACAAGCCCAAGGCCCTCGTGACCAGCCCTGTTTGCCCCGGGCCATGCCTAGTACTGCTTCCTCCTCTGACCTTCCAGCGCAGTACTACCCTCTAGGGTCCCCCACCAGACCAACGGCTCTCCTGCCTCCAGGCTTTTGCATGTGCTGTTCCCTCTGCCAAGAACACTGTTCCCCCAACTCTTCGTTGCCCGGCCTCTCCTCCTTCAGTCCTCAGCCTCAAGATACCTCTCCTTGGAAAGGCTTTCGCCATCCACCCCGACACACTCGGGCGGCCAGGCTCTCCTGCGGCACCCCACCCCTTCCCTTAGGAACCCGAGCGCGATGTGTGGTCTCATGCTTCCTGCCTGCTTACTTGCCTAACCCTGTCTCCCGCAAGGGCAGGGGGCATGTCCATTTTGCTCACCACTGAATCCATGGTACATAGTAGGCGCTCAGTAAATATTTGGCGGGCAAATATTCGCAAAGCAAGAAAGCTGGTGAGACATCTCAGCCCTTTCCTCCAGGCCCCTTGGCCTCAGCTCTGCTCAGAAAAGCCAAAGCCCCTCACGTCGGGAGAGGGCTCTAGCCCAGGAGGCAGGATACCCGGGTTCAGGTCTCAGCTCAATCGTGGGACTTTGGACAGTCCACTGCCATCCAGAAAATGAGGGGATGGGCCCCAGTGGCTCTTCAGGTTCTGACGAACTACCAGCCTCTAACTCCAGGCTGAAAGCCAATGAGGAGACCCAGACCTCTCTTTATGGGTTAAACTGTGCCCCCAAAAATCTGCATGTTGAAGTCTTAACCCCCAGTACTTCCGAATGTGATCTTATTTGGAACTAGGGTCCTTGCAGATGTAATGAATTAATATGAGGTCATACTGGAGCAGGGTGGGCCCCTGATCCAAGACGATTGGTGTCCTTATGCAAAAGGGAAGTTCGGACACAGACACACGTAGGGAGAATGACTTGTGCCCCGCAAGCCAAGGAACCACCGGAAGCTGGGAGAGAGGCCCGGACCAGACCCTTCCCTGGCTCCTTCTGACGGAGCAGGCTCACCGACACCCGGACCCCAGACTCCCAGCCTCTAGAACGTAAGAGGCTAAATCTCCGTTGTTCACGGTACTTTGTTACGGCAGCCTCACCTCCTCCCGACCCCGGCTTCCACACGGATGAGTCAGGAACCCACAGGGAAAGGGCCAAAGGCAACCCGAGCTGGGCCAGGCGGCGGTGCGAGGCCGGCCTTACGGTACAGGTGGTAGCTGAGGGGCGGGTGGTCCCTTCGAGCGGGTCTGAACCTCCTCAGATCTGAGCCCACAGTTACATTTGCACGCACGCTCCGTCTGACAGTGAGAGGGATTTTTTCCCTCCCTCTTCCCCCTTTAATTAAAAACTATAAATGCCTTATCAAAAGCTAATTAAAAATACCAACACAGTGCCAAGTAGCAAAAAAAAAAAAAAAAAATAGCTCAGTACAAATATCCGTTTATAACCCTGCAACAGGCAGTGATGACGCGGCAGTCAGCCGCGTGGGGGAAGGGAGGAGAGAACGACAGCCGCTAGCCAGAGCCCTGGCCCTTCAGGCTCACCTGCCCCCTCTGGGGGCCTGGGGGTGGTGATGCTCTCCACAGGGCCCCCCTCATCAAACTGGGGGCTGAAAAAGCCACCGGGACGGGACCGCAGCACCCTGTGTGGCTGCAGACAAGCTGCATCCCGTCCCTCGGTCTCAGCATCACCGTCCGCACAGCAGAGGCGATTCTCAAGGGCTGGGTGAGAATTAAGATGACGTGCGTGCATTAAGTACTTCGCCTGCTCCTGGGGCACAGCAGCCCAAACACTGCTAGCCCGGCCCTCCCAACACGGCAATTTGTGCCAGTGACGGCCCAATAAAATAACCAGACTGAAACGCTTGACTCCACTGAGCTGAGCCTTCACCGAGCTGCTAAACCCTCCAGGGCCCGTGGGGGTGGGGCACTCCGATCACTCCCAGTTTGCAGATGAAGAGCCCAAGGCACAAGAAAGGAAGCCACTCACCAAGGGACACAGCTGCCACCAAGGCAGAGCATGAACAGGAAGCCATGTCTCTCTGGCCCCCAAGTCCCTCTCTGATCCATGGAGTCCCCTGCCAACGGGCTTCGCTGCCTGCATGGCAGCGGGCACCCTATTCCAGCAGGGATTTGCATACAGGGGGCCACGAAGGGAACCCCGGTGAGGCTCGGGGGTCTCCAAATCCCTCCGGCACCGAGACCCCGCAATCCATTTCTGCACTGCCCCCTCGGCTGCCTTCTGCAACCCCCCTGGTAGAGGGCCCGGCACCCAATACTGCCGCCCAGCCCCACAGCCCCAGTCCTTACCACTGGCCCGAGGGTAGGCGGCGAGGGTCCCGTCCTGCAGGCCAGCAAGCAGGTGGAAGGGGCTGTGCCGCAGGCAGAGCACGGGCTGCAGGCCTGGACTCCTGCAGGTCGCCAGGCACTGGGTGCCGGTGTCCACGCTGCCGTAGAGCAGGATGCTGCGGGAGAGGTCCGAGAGCTGACCAGGACTCACCGGGCACCCCCGTCAGCCCGCTGCCCCATACCCTCCCGGGGAGAGGGGCCCCGGGGGCTTCTGCCCCTCGGCCAGGCCTTGCTGCTGTGTGGCCGAGCCGTGGCTCCACCGGGTGGGAGCTCCCTTTCCCACGGATGGCTTTTCGAGGGTGGCGCCCTCCCTGGCCTCTGTCACGGGAAGGACTCAGGGAGGCTCCTGAAGCAGGACAGTAAGGATGCCGAGAGCCATTCGGGTCACACAGACCCGAATCCAGACCTGTCACCTTGCAGCTGACCGGTCCTGGCGTGCTGAGCCTCGGTGCTCTGCACGGATGGGGTAATGACACCCACCTCCCCGCCATAAAGGAACAGGGCGTGACACACGCTACACGCATGCACCTTGCAAGCGTGAGGCCATGTGAAAGAAGCCGGGCACGAAAGGCCACGGTGTGTGAAACGTACATAGCGTATGAGTCCATTTATGTGAAATGTCCCGAGAGACAAATCCAGAGAGACGGAAAGCAGATTAGTGGTTTCTGGGGGACAGACAGGAGGGGAATAGGGGGTGATTACTAAATGGGTATGGGTTTCTTTTGGGGGTAACGAGAATGTTCTGGAAGGCCCCTCCTAAGTCCAGGCCCAGACTTCACAGAGCGTGGGGCAGCTCCAAGTGGGTTCTAGGTAACCCTACGCTCCTCACTCAGCTTCCTGCGCGGGAAACAGGAGGAAGCGGCTTGCGCTTCGCAGTGGGGCTGCTCTGAGGCTCACGCCCTGACCCGGGGAGCAGCACACAGTAGGTGCTCAGGGAACACGCGTTCTCCTTGTTTCCTCCTCTCCGGGAGCTCAGGGAGGACGGGACACGGCAGAACCAGGTCCACAGGCTCTCTGGGGGGCGCAGCCCAGCTCAGGGTCGCCATTAATCTTCACCCTCACCTCCCGACGCACGGGGACGAGTATTTCCTCACCCTTCATGCCAGCCTCCTCTGCTGAACCCGGCAGGCCACAGACCATGGGCCTTCTCACTGCCAGGCCGCGTGCCGCTGACTCACCAGCTCCGGGCACGTCCCACAGAGGGCAGCCCCATCTGCCAGAGTGACCTCATACCCGGGAACGCCCTGGAACCCTCACCCTGCCCAGTAAGGGGAACTGAGGCCGCAGACGGGTGGACACTCGATGAGCCGAATGGACAGACGGCTTCACATGGCCTAAGTATCGGAGGACGCTCCCAACGGCCCTGCAAGGGGGACTCGGATCCCACTTTATAGACAAGAAACTGAGGCTCAGAGAGGTTGAATAGTGTGCCTGAGGAGCCACAGCAAGGTAGCAGAGAAGCTGAGATTCAAGCCTGGATCCAGGTGAACCACACGGCCTGGGAGGGGACTGCAGTGCAAGCTGCTCCTGAGGCCCTGGCTGCCCCATGGGGTGGCTCTGGCCCCCACCTTCCTGGGGACGCACAACCAGGGGCAGAGAATGTTGGTGGGCGCCAGCAGATTGGGAAAGCCACAGGGACAGCCCCACGCCGCCCACCTGGCCCTGCACAGACCACTCTCCCCCGCATCCCAGGCCCCTCACCTGCCATCCTGGAGCCCCAGGCAGATGGTTGGATGCGCCGCGGCCGAGGGGTCAGCAGCTGCCCGGCTCTGGTCTCCGCTCTCTGCCTCCTCCTCCGGCTCCGGGATGTACTCCATGCAGAGCACGGGGGCTGCCAGCGGGAAGGACTTGACGGTGCGGGGCGAGGGCCGGTTCAGGGAGAAAATCTCCACCTGGCCCCCGGCGCCCTCCTGCCCGCCCCCGACCTGGGAGCAGAGACCCAAAGAGGCCGTCAGGCAGGAACCAGGGGAACAGAAGTGGCGCTCAGCCCCTGCCTTCCCAGGGACCCTGTCCCTCAAGAGGAGGTCCCCTCTCCTCCCTACACACATCCTGCGGTCACGAAGGTCCCCAGGTGCCATGACAACAAATTAGCATCACAGCCCAAAGGAAATCTGGCGAGGAGCTCTGGTGGACTAGATACACAGTCAGTTTTCTATTTACCCCCTGTAGGGTGCGTTTCAACCAGTATATAGTCAACATTTACTCCATCCCTTCAAAATACCTTCTCCGCCTGGATCGCTGTTTTACCCTGCGTCTAGCACACGACAGGCACTCAGCATGCATTAGACTGGTTGGATGGATGGTTGGATGCATGGAAGGGTGGGTGGGCAGACGGTTGGATGGACGGAAAGAGGGACAGGTGAACAAGGGATGGATGGATAAATGGCTGGGTGGGTGGTGGCTGGGTGGATGGATGTGCTAGATAGCAGGGAAATGAGGAGCAAATCACTCTCAGAAGGGGGGCGCTGCTGAAAGGGCACAATCTTCACCACACAGAGCCCGGGGGCACCTCGTGAGTCATGGCAGGCTTTGCCAGGAAGCCCGAGGGTAGGAAGGTGGCTGGAATCTCTGCATGAGTAGGGTGCCAGCCAGTCTGCTTCCTGACTCCAGGGGGAGACCCTGTGCCCAAGGCCCCGTGCACGGTCCCGCTCATTTCCTTCACAGCGCTGCGGCCACCTACAAGAGCCGTGCTCTCTTATTTGCTCCCTGGTTTTCTACCGCCCCAGGTGAGGCTGCACCTCCCAGCTCCAAGCACAGCGCCTGGCACCAGAGGTTCCTTGGAGGACCCTGCTGCATGAAGCTGCACAAAACGGGGCCCGGCAGGCAGGCGGCTGTCTCCAGTGCCCCTCCCAGGTGCCGCTCCTCCTGCTCCTGCCCCGTGGCCGGAATCCCTGGCTGGGCGTGGGGGTGACTCACCCAGAGGTAGCCCTGTGGAAGGGAGGTGCTGACTGCCGAGAAGCCCAGCAGGGGACAGCTGACAGGGCTGTGGACCAGGGCCCCGAGCTGCGGAGACAGAAGATGCACGTGGGTTTAATCATCAAGGTGCTGAGATGCCCATTTCTGGCGGATTCCCGGGCCCTATCCAGCCCCTGAATGAGAACCCCTGAGGGTGGGGGCTGAGAAAGCGTCATGTTTCACTGGGTCTCCAGGCAGTTCCTACACACTCGTGTTTGATCATCACGCTCCCGGAACCATCCATCTAGAAGGGGCCTGAGTGATTCTCTGTATCAGCCCAGAGTGCCCGAAACTGGTACGGTTTGTTGAAATTCATTAATGCCTATCTCCCTTCTTTTACAGATGGGGAAATGAGGTCCACAGTGGACAGGTGACTCCCCGGGCCGCAGGGCAGGTGAGCGGCAGGGAGGCCCAGGACTGGGTGGCTTGTGCGGGTCGTGCACAGAGGCCAGGGGCTCTGCCTGCAGCCAACAGCCGCCCCTCCTGCTGAAGCCACTGCCCCGGCCCCACGCTGGTGGCTCCTCAGAGGCCCGTTTCCTGAGCCAGGCCTGGCCGGTCTGTCTCTCCGGCCAGGACAGCAACATCAGGAAATGGCCAGGCCCTCTCATGGGCCACACTGATGGGGAAGGGGACAGTGGAGACAGCTCCTGCCGAGTGAGGAACACAGTGGCCACCGGTCCTTTCCCAGGCAGGTGCTGCCCTCTGCTGGTGCTGCAGGCCCCAGCTGGCCGTGCACCAACTGGAATATTCCCACAAAATTCTAACAGCCAGGTGTGAGGGTGCCCCAAGAGGTCACTCATCCAGCCTCGTTTAGTGGTGGACCAACGTGAAGCTCAGGGGCAGGGATGTGACTGGCTCGAGGTCACACAGAGAGTTAGCGGCAGGGTCAGGGCTGGAGCTCAAACCTTCAATGCCGGCCTGGTGCTCCTTCCGCTCTGGATTCTGCCACAAGTCTCAGGCTGCAGGCCGAGGTCTCAGCACTCCGGGCCCCACCTCTACCCACTGGGAACGTGGGTCCCCATGCCCAGAGCAGGTGGCTTCTCTAAGCCTGGCCCCCTGGCCTCCCTGCCTTTTCTGCTCCTTGGCGGCCACATGGAGCTAGGAGTGCTCACCCTGGCTCAGACATCTCCATGGCAACTCCATGGCCCCGAAGTCAGCTGGATCAACAGAGCTGGGTCTAAGATGATGGCGAAAACTCAAATTGCTCCTTAACCGGCAAGGCCCTGGCCCTAAAAGTCTTGCTCGTGCCAGGAAGCCGACTTCTGGAAAATCCAGGCACCCCGTGCAGGGGAGAGGAGGGGAGAGCAGTGAGAGGAAGCAGGCTTTGGACACAGCCAAGCTGTACGCCAACCCCAGCTCGGCGGTTACCAGCCGGGCGGTCCCAGGCAAATCAGGTCCTGCCCTAGGAAGCAGAGACCCTGGCATCTCATCAGGAGGGCCGTGGGGATGGCCCGGGGAAGGCGCAGAGCAGCTAAGGCTTCCTGAGGGCTGCCGAAGGGATGTTCTAGCACTTGACATGCACGAACTCACACAATCGTCAGAGCGACTCGATGGGGCGGGGCTGTCACAGTGAGAAAATGGGGAGTTCTGGCTGAGAGGCCAGTGAAGGTCAGGATGGAGCCCACAGACCCTAGACAGGTCTGGGCTACGGTCCCTCCGTCCCCCAAGGTGCTCGAGTTGTAAACCCCTCAGAGCAGGCAGTACCCCACCCCTGTCTCCACAGCCCCGTCCCTAAGGCCCTGACCCCAGGCAGGCTCTGAGACTGACCCTGGCCCGACAGGGGAATGGGCCTGTGCTGAGCCCTCCCTGCCTCCCCTGGATGGAGCCGGGGGTCCCAGAGAACTCCTCCGACACCCTGGCAGCCGGGCCTTGGGAAACTCCACAAAACAGGCCCAAGTGACACCTCCTTCCTGAGGACCAAAATGTCCTTGGGTGTTCGCTTCCATTTCTTGAACCCTGAGCACACACCGCAGGACTGGCTGAGCCCTTGACCTGAACTGCATCACTTAATCCTGACTGTGACCCCCCAGGGAGGTGCTGTGGCCACCTCAGCTTACACTCAGTGCACACGGCTGGACACTGCGAGCTGCAGCAGTATTCCTGACGTCACTCTGCTGGGACGTGCAGGGCTGGGGCTCCACCCAGGGTGTGAGCAGAGGCCCTGGTGAGCCCAGCGTGGGCACGGCCGCCCGTCCGCTGAGCAGACACCTGCTCCTGCCTCCTGCCCGACACCTCATTCCCTCGAGGGACAGAACCCACCACACCCTCGTGCAGCTGGGACTCGAGCACTGATCTCGTCTATACTGGGAAAGGGGTTGGGGCTGGCAACTCCCTCGGCCCAGTCCATGCCCTGCCCAACAAACAGGCCAGCTGGAGCCGGAGCATCTGCCCCGGGAGGGCCCGGGAAACGCGGTGGGCTGGGAAGGGGCCCAGGCAGCGGTCCACGCGCTCACATCTGCTTCTGCAGTCACTGGGCGAGGTGCTGGCACTCCAAGGCCCTAATTCATCTGGCTGACAGCACAGGGCTGACGGGGCACATCTGTCTGGGCCGGGGTGGGAGGGGGTGTGGGCAGAGCTGGAAGGGTGCCTCAGGGCCCAGTAAGTGGTCCAGGAGCCTCACGAGCCCCTTAGCCATGGAGATTCACTCACGGTTCCCTCAGTTAGCACGGGGACTCCTCAGGAGACATGGGCAGTGGGCCTGGTGGGGACTGAGGAGGCTTCTGGCCTGCGTGCTCCTGGGCCCCAAGAGCTCCAAACAAGGAGATTCGTGGGCCCTTGTCCCCCAGGTCTGAGGTGGCAGATGCTCCCCACCTGGGTCAGGTTTCTTCCAGGGAGGCCCTGGAGGCAGCAGCCTGTCTGTGACTCCACCACCCGGGTCTGACCTGTCCTGTACTCCCAGGAAATCGGGGCCCTTGGGGAGACCGGAGAATCCAATTCCCACCACAAAGGTCCCCCAGGGTCAGCCTTCTCTATGGGACGCACTGAGGCCAGGTGAGTTGCAGGGGCCGTGGGCCCTAATGATCCCTGCTCCACGGACTCTGGTCTCCACCCCAAGGTCGCAAGGCCCACGGTAGCACCCCACTATGTTCACCCCGCCTATCACCGGTTCAGCCAGCCCTACCCCAACACACAGCGCCAATGTGCCCCCAGCACCCCACTGCCTCACCCACGGCCAGTACTGGGGTGCCGGGACGGGGTACCCACCTCGAGTACAAAATGTAAGTGAGTACGAAAAACACAGTTACTAAGAAAAATATTGTCAGGCAATTCTTAAAAATCAAAATTAATGCAAAAAAAGTCCACAATGAATAATTACTTAAAATTTAAATAGAGACAAAACCAGACCCTACATTTGTACAACCCTGACTCACTTGCCCACTCTAATCCCCGCCCTTTATTTACCAAAAAAAGCAGCCAAACCACAGGCTGAAATTTGCTGATTTGATTGTTTTTAAGTACTGCATTAAAATATTACTTATCTCGATTTTTGAGATTTTGGGTGCCCGCTGGAATTTTGTACCCAAGGTGAGAGCCTCACTCGCCTTACCCCGCCCACAGCCCAGACCTCCGCCCGGGCCAAGTCCTGCCACGTCTCGGCAGGACCCAGGGCTACGCTCCAGGCTGGTCCCTGGGTATCCACCCTCGCCTCCCTCTTGTCTGCAGTTCACCCTCACATGACGGCCAGAAGGATCCAATGGGTCTAAAATATAAATCGGATCGTGCCAGTCTCCAGCTTGGAAACATGCTCCAAGAATAAAATCCAAGCCCGACCCAGCCTGCGAGGCCAGCGTGGTCCGACTCACGCTCCGACCAAGCGCAGGGCCCGCCCGCCCTCTCTCTCCTCCTGCCTCGCCGAGCCACAGCCACGCTGGCTGCCCCGACTGTGCCTGCTGCACCCTCCCTGTTGGTTTGTCCACTTGGAATATTGTTCCCCTGGGCCCTCATGGGGATGGATCCTCCTCCTTGCCACTCGGGTCTCAGTTTAAACGCCTCCTCCTCCAAGAGGCCCTCCCTGAACCCACTAACCGTGCAGCCCCATCTATGCATCTATTGTATCACATCACTGATTGCTTTATGACACACATCACTCTCGTCTGTTTCCTTTTGTTTGCTGAGTTTGTCCTGTCTCTCCCCACTAAATTGAAAGCTCCATGAGGGCTGCATGTCTTAGGCACCACTGTATTCCCCATGTCTAGCACACAGTAGGTACTCAAAAATTATATGCCTAATGGACAAATGAATCAATGAATGAGCAAAGGAACTTACATCCCAAGGCTCCGTACTTTCAGCCGTTAGATCCCCAATCTATAGCCCAATTCGCACATCTCCTGGGGCTTATTGACCTGGGCCTGGGTCCCAAGCTTGCTCTCCCATCCCCGGGCTGAGGCAGCCTCATCTCCCTGGGAGAGAAGGGACAGCAGTTGCTCCAGACGGAGGGGCGAGCTAGGCCAGGACACGACGGGCAGGTGACCAGTGCTGGCTGGGCATCCTGTGGTTAAGGCCACGGGTGCTGTAACCAGGCGGGGCAAGGTTCAAAATCCCAGATCCATTCCTTACTAGCTGTGTCCTTTTTGGAAAATCATGTCACCTGTCCAAGCCTTAGTTTCCTTATCTGTGAAATAGACACCAAAAAAGCTACTCGGGGGGTTTTCACAAATATTAAAATAAGAGAATGACAGCAAGGCCCTGGGAAGCACGGGATGCCTGGTGGCTGTGAAGAGTGCCGAGATGGGGCCAGTCCCCGCACCAGAGCCGGCTCCCGCCTGGCGGCACCATAACGGGCCCAACCTGCAAGTTCTGGCATAGCCGCTTCAGCATGTTCTGGAATCGTGCCATCCACTGGTGAGATCATCGCTATTTATTATCTCAAAATAATGTAAATTTTCCATTAACTTGACCTACAGTGGTCATTTACCCCCATTTGTTGGAGGGAAAGCTGACTCCTGGAGCAACACAAAGGCTCATTCAGCTCGTCCGGCCGGCCGTAAGAATATACAAGCTGGACCTGGAACCTGAGCCTTTCCTGTTGTGGGTGCTACCTGGAAACCGGTTCTCCCAGGCGAGGGGAAGGAGGCTGGCTCAGCAAGATCCGCTCCACTCACCTGCAGGCTGAGGGCCCGGGAGGAGAAGGCGGTGACACAGCAGGCCAGGATCGGGCACCAGAAAGGGGCTTTGCTCTTCTTGTCCTCGTCCGGACACAGCCAGCCCGGCTGGTTCTCCTCCCCTACAGCAAGAGGAGGGAGGCGGGTAACGCCGGTCAGGGGCCAAGGACCAGGTGGGCAGGGAGCCACGGCGGGCCCCAGAGGCCCGGCCCCACCAGCCGCTCCCCCACCTCCACTCCCGCCCACGTGCCGTGAAGTCCAGGCTCTCTCGTCCACGCCATGGGGCCAGGCTGGGAGCTTGAGTCACGGCTTGACCACCCTACCACTGAGCAACTGTGCAACTCTCCCGACTCTTTGAGCCTCAATTTCTTTGCCTATAAAATAGGGATGATAAAAATGCCTTTGTCTGTAGTGGTTGTGGGGATCAGATGAAATAGTAGATGCGAAAGGGTTTCAAAAACCATTAAGATGCTGAACGGGTCCAGATCCCTGTTGCCTGAATTTGGGCTCCGAAGCGGCAGGCAGACCACAAGCAAGTGACAGGATGGCGGCGGGGGGCTTCCACCCCCGCGTGGGTGGGGATGGGTGAGGGAGAACCAATCTCCTGCTTCTTTGGAGGCTACCCTGAAACTTAGGAAGTCACCTGCCTCCAGGTCCCCAGCCTAGCTGTGCCCCAGACCCCCCCTGGCGACCTGCTACAAGTTCAAATGCCGCACCCGATCCAGACCCAGGAGCGACTGGAGACCACTGTGCTGAACAGCATCTGCTAAACCACATTCTCCGTAGAGGCTCCTTCACTCGGGCCAGGGCTCCGCTCACACACCACCTCCTCCAAGAAGTCCTCCCTGATCACCCTGGCCGCAGCTATCCCCTTCTCTCAGGAATCACTCTAAAGACCCCGTCTTGCTTTCCTCATAGCTCTCGTGACAATCTAAAGCCCTTTTGCCTATGTCCTTGTTCACGGTCTGTCTCCACACGACTCGAGGCGGGAAGGTACGGTCAGCAGGGATCTGGGCTGACTCGGTCACCACCGCCCCCAAGCCCCAGCAGGCTGCCGGGCGCGTGGTAAGGGCTGGGCTTGCACAGGCTGGAAGGGAGCACGAGAGGCGGGAGGCAGTGGGTAAAGCCCGCTCGTCCCGAACTGTCCTCCCTGCTGAGCTGTTCCTTGTCTGCAGACACACGGGGACTCCTTCCCAGAAGCCCGACAGCCGGGACACAGACACCTACTGTGGGCCCCCATGTCAGGCACCGTGCCGGGCGCCACCGATCTCTTCCCTGGCTTTGTCTCCACGATAACTGAGCGTGGTCGGAACCATCATTTTTCCTTCCCAAAGGATGAGACTGACACTCGGGGACACAGTTGCAGGACTAGGTCACGGGGTCACACCCAGGTGGCAGAGCCCACATCGGGGCCTAGGTCTGTCTGACGCCCAAGACTGAGTTCTTTGCACTAAACCAGGCAGCCTTCGGCGCCCACCAAGGCCACTGTCACAGCGGCCTGTGGGCACAGTGAAGCTGGACGACAGGCATAGCTCTGCCCCAGGTAGCCAGAGCCACTGGACAGGCACCCTGAGTGAGAGGGACACTCAACACAATGACACCAAGCTGCACCGCTGTCACAGCAGCCTTCCCCGCAAGGCCCCTCTGTGGCAAAGAGGCAGCAGGGACCCCAGGCCCGCCCTGCCCCTGCCTGAGGAAGGGCCAGCTCAGTCTGAACGCCCGCCAGCCACTTGGGGCCCTCGACTGGTCTTGCCCCTCCAGTCCTCACTCCGCAGCCAGGGCCGCCCTGCTAAACTCATGCTGGACCTCACCGGTCCCCTGCCTGGAAATGCCGATCAAGTCCCCAGTCCACTCAGAGTAAGATCTAAACTCTTCTGGAAGAACCATAAGGTCCTCCCTCCCTCCCAGCCTCGCCCCTTGGCCTCCATCTCACTAGACTGTTCTCAGGAACCGGAGCAGCGCGCACCCAGGTGCTCCCTCTGCCCCGAACACGGCCCCTCAGTGCTCTCCAGGCTGGCTCCTCTCCTTCCCGGAGAGGCTTGAGCTACCGACCATCTCTCCACCCCTCTCCCCGACCGCTTCCGTCTCAGCCCTGCAGGGAGGTGCCGCGGCCCTCACCACTATTCCCAGCTCTGCCACCGGCTTGGCTCTTTTTCCATTTGTGTGTGTGTATGCGTGTGTACACATGGAGGCAGGGCCTCCCCTATGCCACTATGTACACGTGTGTGTGTGTGTGTGTACACATGGAGGCAGGGCTTCCCCTACGCCACTATGTACACGTGTGTGTGTGTGTTTGTGTGTGTACACGTGGAAGCAGGGACTCCCCTGCTATGCCGTGTTCCACGAAGGCCGAAACCTTCTCCCTTATTTCCTTCTACACCACACCGGACCCGCTCGCACGGTACCGGACACAGCACAGACCATCGGTACGTTTTGGGGTACGAACAGTCTCTTCCCAGAGCCTCATTTTCCAGGCTTGTCCGACATACCCGTTACATGAAGGTGAACCTGACTTGCTTTCGTCAGAGACACCGCGGGTCAGAGGAGGGCTGGACGCACGTGAGCAACGACGACCCCGAGAACAGCCCTTCGCCCGGCACGCTTGACAAATGCCATCGCCGCCAGTGAAGGTGGCATCTGAGTGCTATCACAGCAGGAGGAGCCGGGATGAGGCAGCAGTGTGGACGCTCTTTGAGACGTTAAAGACATTCTCAAACGTCGGGCATTACGACGTGAAGGTGCCCGCACTCAGCAGGCTCACGCCCTCAGCCTGAGTCGCTGGGCCTGGGACTCGTTCCCTAAATGGGCCAAGAGGCGTTCTCTGTGTCGGGCCCTCCACCCCATGGGGCCCCAAAAACAGCGTCACATAAAACCTGGTCCTTGGCACCAGGCAGGGAAAGCCGACGTGGGGGAGACCACCAGGGAAAGGACCTGGTGGCACAGGATGGGATAGACAACTCCACGGACGCTGCACTTCACAGTTTACATGTCGTCTTGTTTCATCCTCGCAGCCACCCTGGGCGGCGGGTGATTCCACGCCCTGCCCACACTGGGCAAGCAGGGGCCAGGAAAGGCGCGGGAAGGGCCCGGGCGCCGAGGAACTAACGGGGGGGTGCTGTGCAGTGCCTGCCACGCAGCGGGACAGGCTGCCGTCCGGGCGGCACGGCTCTCGCGGGCAGGGTGTTCACGTCATGGCCTGTTGGGCTGCCTCTTGGATGAGCCGCTGGGCAGCAAATAAAGATGGACACCATTTCAAAGTCTGTCCCTGCTCTCAAGGAACTTACGGTCACACAGACCTCACCTCTGCCAGGCAAGAGCCCAACAGAGCCCCCGACCCCCAGTTCCTCCCCCTGCGGCCTCCTGGAGCTGGTCAGCAAGCGTCCCCCCAGGCCCCATCGCCCGACACCCCAAGCTCATCTCCTCTCTCCCCTCCCGGCACACCCACAGCCCGCGTCCTGGCAATTTATTATTGTATATATTTTTTAATGATCTGACCTTCTCTTCCCAGATGGTGCCTTCCCTGCCTGCGACTGGGAACATTAAAAGAAAATGGAGTTGTTGCTCCCCATCTGCCACTGCCATTGTTCCCGTCAC
>RJWJ010012150.1:7213-42749 GCA_004363605.1 Indri indri
ACAACAAAAAAAAAAAACCAGAAGAAAAATTCTTTGTTTTTTATTGGCTTGACAAAAAGGGAAAAAAACCTGTAAAGAAATACTAGAAGCAATAGTCATAATAAACAACTGTAATAAAGCTTCTGATAATGGTGAAATAGCTCCTCCCACATATAACATGCCACTTATAAACTCCGGATAAAATACAGAAAACAACTACCTAAAAGTACTAGAGAGTGACCAAAAGCAGGCAGAAATTGGAGGGTAGTAAACACTTGAAATAAATAAAAAATACTAGATGAGTTTCTTGTTTATAAGGCTTTTTGGTTGAAGCCAGAACCTTTCTGGCTATGTGAGCTGGGGCAACTAAAACCTGCATAGAAACTTGCAGTCTCCTGGCTTGAAGAAACAGAAGCAAGTGAGAGGAAAAATCTCAGTGAGAGCCACAGAGTTTAGTGGATAAACTGTGTCTGGATCTCTGGGTGATCCCTGAAATCCATAAGCACTGAGTGGATATCAAGCAGTTCTCATAAGGCTAAAAGAACTGAAAAGTCATTTCAGTTGTTGCCCTTCATAGGGCTAGCAAAGTTAGAGCATTAGTTTTGCCAAGTTCATAGCGTGCTACAGCAAACAACAAACAAATCAATACTCTTCAGAGGAATATAACAGAATTCAGAAACATACAACATATTAAAAGTGTTCTAAATAACTCCAAATTACTACACATATGAACAAAGAAGCCAAGGTGACCCATTGATTATCGATACTGCAGTGCTACTGTAGAATTCTTTTTTAAATCTAAATAATTACAGATTATCAGTGATTATCTGTATCCTTTAGAGCACACTATTTTACCTCTAAAAACACACATTAATATTTTATGATTAGAGTACCTAGAAGAATACATAAAAGAGCACGAACTGTGGCTAAATGCTGCATTTACTCGTGTTTTCCTCTTAATGCAGCTTTAAACCTGTTATATTCTAAAGAATATTGCATTTTTAAAACATTGGATTTTATTTCCAACAAAGGCACTGTCACGTTATCTGTAATAAATTTTAAATACTTCAATATAAAAGTATTTACAGTGTGATTTATATGTATTTTGGTTAGTTTCAATTCAGATCCTAATGCCATTAGTTAACATCTCAGGTACCACAATAAGGAATTACTCCAAAGGTAGTTATTTATCATCTGACATGCTCTAATCATATGCCTCAAAGCCAGAGGTAGCTACTGATGGAGGTAAGCACATGCCATCCCAAAATACGGTACCTTGGCATAGTGCATATTTTAAGCTGAAGGAATTTGAGGAAATAGCAGAATTAGGAGGGTTACTCTGATCTTACTCATATCATTCTCTCCTGAAAAAAGTCATAAAACCCAGGAAAGATTTTATGATGTTCCCCCAAAAGCAGGTCAAAAGACCCATGAGGTGCCCTCCCTATACCTAGAAGAAAGGAGCATCCTTACCTCCAAATACACAAGGACACACAGAAGACTCAGAACCAACAGACCTTGCTAAGTGTTCCCCCATTTATTACATTTGGCTCATCCCCCCAATTTGTCCTATTATATTTCTCCATGACTCTCCACTATTCGTGAAACCTACTATAACAAACACTCAGGTTTAAGCATTTCTTCGGATCAGATCTTCATTTCCTTATAAAGGCTCCCATTTCATGTAAAACTTAAATAAATCTGTATGCTTTTCTCTTCTTAATTTATCTTTTGGTATCAGGACCCCAGGCATAAACCCAAGATGAGTAGATGGAAAGGTATTTTTCCTCTTCTATACTACAAAAAAGTTTCAAATATTTTTGTCTCTGATCAACCTTAAAGGGTTTGCTAATTTGCATTATAGATGATAGAAATGATTTTTCCTTAGTGAAACAAGGGGTGTTTAAGATACTGGATGGCTAAAAATAGTATAAAAAGGATAATTAATCTATCTCCTTTCACCTTTGCATGAACAGGGTATGAGACTCCAGCATGCCCAATGGCTGGGATAACCATAGGTTCCACTTTGCCTATTACAGTTTATATCAGTTATCCTAGCATACTTTTAAGAGCTCCCTCTTTTGCATTCAAAACATTCTGCTTTGGACAATAAATTATATGGACACCATACAATAGCATACCTTTCTTAAAGGCACCCTAGGCTTAACACTGTGATGGAACCTCTACAGATTTTTGTCAACCAACTGCTACTAGGTTAGCTGCTGAATCCTGGTGCTAAAACACCGTGTGCATCTGCTTCAAGTGAATCTTCCCCTGCAATGTGCTTGTTAGAGTATCTAAAAGGACAAAGAGCTAGGGGCTTCACTAAGTTTCCAGAACAGATGGTATGACAGTTTGTGTGCCTGCCTAATACATGTTTGCATTTGTGCGCGAGCCAGTCTGAGACTTGCTTTCATTATAACACAGTGCCTGGAACTGTGCTTGCAGGTGAGAACACCTTCAGTTCTCTTTTCCTTCTAGCTATTGGAGGCTACAGATACATTTTCAAATAATCGGTAACAGATAAATTTGCCTAAGTCAGTTTGCAACAGATACACACCTTGAGGACAACACAAGGTTTGTCACCATGAATATTCATCTGAAAGCCATGAAAACACAGGTGAATGGCAAAAATATTGACATGAGGGGACTGTACATTTACAAAAAAGTACAGCGAAGAAGGCAGTAAAATACTTCAGTCCCTGAGACAAAACCATGACAAACAAAATCAATGAAATGCCTAAAAACACCAGCTCTGGGAATCAAATCAACCACTGAGTTGGAAATCTTGTGATGAGAAGGATAATAAGAGACTCAAATATAGCAAAACTGAAATATAGCAGAACTGCCACAAACATTTATCAGCACTTCAAAGGAAATGTGCTTTTATTGCATAAAAGCACTAAGGAGGTTCTTCTTTCCCTCCTTCATATAGCTGAAGAACATGGCAAAAGCAATGCCAACAGCACCATTTGTTTACTTCTATTTACTCTCTTCTTTACTATTATTAGTATCTATAAACATGAGGTAGTTTATATAAATTTGTTTTAAAGGCAAAGATAATTCAGTACCCTTAAACCCTTGGAGCAACACACCAAGAATTAAAAATGCATCCAAATTCCTCAGTTTAATCAACTTTTAACCATATCTTATGTTATGGCAATAAGCTATATTTGAGTGTTGGCACAAAGTCTAATTTTACATAAATAAATATGGATATACATGCAAGTATAAAATCAATGAGGATATTGCAAAATACAAAGAGGAGAATAATATGAATGTTACTTTAAAAAAATATTACATATAGCCTAAGAATCATACCATTGATTTTAACCTGTGAGAACAACTCAATACAACTCTCAACAGACTGATCTCAATATAAAATTCCTCTCAATATAGTGATCTCTAGAGCTGAGCTTTGCATTTGTTTACGACTGGCTTAGGCAACAATGACAAGTTTTGACAAGCTTTTCCTGGTTAAGGCCTCAAGGAAAGCCCACCAGCTGCTTCCACCTCCCTGTCCCATTCAGCCTAAAATCAGCACCCCTGGGAGGGAGGTTCTAAGTGCATCCAGACAAAAGTAATAAATCATGTGGAACTAAAACTATCCCAGCTCCCAAAGAAGGGATCATTAGCCAATATTCCCTAGAAAGATGTCTTTTTCTCAGCAGTGCTTTCTGTGCTGTGTATGATGTCAATTTTAACCATATTTGCCAATTTAATTGATCATATAAGCAACTGAAAACTTCTTGTGAGTTAAATGTTTTAAAGGAATATTCCATGAATATTTGCCAGAATATACCTAATAAATGAATGAAAATGGAGAGCCTTTCAATATCAGCACCCTCATCTGACTGAAGAATAAGCATTTCTCAGAGCATCTGTTTTCTCCTGCCAACAGCCAGACTATTAGTCAGCGAGAGGAAAATCACACGACTGAGAAGCTCAGCCCTACTATACACTATACAGACACCACTTTCAACTGGCCTTAAATTTTGTCTTATGCTAGCCTACTCATTCTCTAACAACTACGGCCTTCCTGACTCTCCTCAAATGCAAATTCACCATTTACCCTGCAATTCCCAGCAGGTGAATGCTCCTCCCCGTAATTCAGAGCTTGGCCAGAAGAGTCTGCAAATTCTCGCCCTCAAATCACAAACCCATGAGCCTATTTCTAGATCCTTCCTGTCACTCTTATTATAAGGGAATCAGCACCTCTTGCTACTTTTTAATCATTTGTCCAACATCTTTCTTCCCCTACTAGACTGTAAGTTCCATGAAGCCAAGAACGTGGTCTTCCTTAATCATCTCTGTATCTCTGGGTTTCTACCATATTTGGAACTTATCAGTAGTCAATAAACATCTGTTGAATGAGTAAATCAAAGAAAGCGTTCCTGATTTCTCCTCTGGACTTCATTAGTTGCTCTTTTTCTGTTCAAACACTGGGAAAGCAATGGCAAAAAAAAAAAAAAAAAGAAAAAATCTACAGGGGAAAAAGTTTAGGTAGTTGTTTTCCATGACACTTTTCTCTAAATAAAGAATGTGTTCAGTCTGAAACACTTTTACCTACCAACATAGCAACTCTACTTGCAAATATGGCAAGACTACACCTGCTTGCAATATTTTGAATTTAATTTATAACAAGTAAAATAAAAGCAATTTGCAAAGTAGGAGTTTAACACTGCTGTCATTACAAGTTTAAAGTACCGCTGATAAGGTCCATTCAATGTGAAGATTTAAACTCACTGTAGCCCATTCCTCAGCACCCCTCAAACTGTTAATCAAAATAGCCTCCTAATTCTAACTGACTAAATTTACAGCAAGCAAATGTTTAAATTTAAACTTAGAATATAAAATAGTATTTTTATCTGTTTGTACAAGAACTTTCTAAACAAGCTCTTATTGGAAAAAAGGGAGCTCGGTGATAAGGGGGGAAAAAGTGAGAACCACCACTGGTTTAGCATAAATGCTATGCTCATCTTCCTCTATGGACCCCTTTGACACATGGGTTGACTTAATTTCTGAAACTTCCAGTGCAAACTATCCCTATCTAAGGCTATGCAATTCTCAACAGGAAACACTCATCTGACAAAGCTCAGAAATGCCACAGAAAGGTAAGACAGGGACACACGCATATACTCTTCAGGAGTTTCTGATTTCTCATTCCTTCTGGATTAAAAATTAACAGGAATGAGAGAAATTCCACACAGTAGTCCAATTAAAATTTTATTTTATCCTAGAGGTAAGTCTCAGGAGATTATTATTTATTTTTGTTTTCAGTACAATATCCCAAAGACTTTAAAAAATTAGCTTTGTATAAGCTACAGTACACTCTCTATGCTACCATCCCATTTTAGTAATTTCAAAAAGCTTATAATTTCTGTAGGAAAAATTTATGTTTATTTTTATAAATATATGTGTGTGCACATACATACATGTGCTATACCCAGAAGAGTTTTATTTATTTTATTCGCTTGTTTGTTTTTAGAGACAGAGTCTTACTCTGTTGCCCAGGCTGAAGTACAGTGGTGTGACCACAGCTCACTGCAGCCTGGAACTCTTGCAACTCGAGCAATCCTCCCACCTCAGCCTCCCGAGTAACTGGGATTGCAGGCGCACACCACCATGCCTGGCTAATTTTTAAATATTTTATAGAGATAGGGTTCTCCCTATGTTGCCCAGGCTGATACTGAACTCCTGGCCTCAAGCCATCCTCCTGCCTCAGCCTCCCAAAGTGCTGGGATTATAGGTATGAGCCAGCACACCCAGCTCCAGAAGAGTTTTAAACACATATTTGGTTTTGGAGGTTTTGAATCCTTTCACTATTGTGTGGGTAATTACTTGACCTTATTATTTGAAATTTCAGTGCATGGACATTACATTTCCCTAGTATATTCTTTCTTCTATAACCAAAACCTTAGGCATCTGAAGTCAGTCATATTTTCCCTGTCTATGAATAACACATTATGCAATTATATTTACTTATATCTATCTTAAATATAAAATTTTAGATCCAGAGAATTATCTTGGAAAGGGTGTATTAATATATCCAACTCATCCATATTTCCAGCCAGAAATCTACTAAAATCACTTAAACTATTCCTTTAAGACATCCAGTAAGGAATATTTAAAAATCTTCATAAAACCTTCACAGAAGCTCACTGAAGTTTTCAGCTTCCAAAATCTTCCATTTCACCTGATCATGATTTTCATTCCATATTTCTTTTGTGTACCCATGAAGACAGGTTTCTCACTACTCAACAAAAAGTCTCTGGTAGAAAATTGCCCCTTCATCTTATGGTGGTATAAGTAGACACAACAGATAGACCTTTACCATCCGTTTCCACCCCAAATGCCAGACATATACCTACAATATTTTCTCACTCTCCAAACTCCGCGTAGTTTCCATGATACTATGTTTAGGACCTAGTCTTGAACTGCTGTGTTTTTTTGAAGGGGAGTGTTTTTACAGGGGAGTTGGGGGAAATGTGGGTTGGGAGAAATTTTTTTTCCATTTCCCACTGGATGAAACTAGAAAAATCCAGTCAGATTTTTTCCTGTTCTTCTTCTCCTCTGTCTTCCTGGTACACAGAGTTCATTTTTCATTCTATTAGTGGATAAGGAATTATCTAGCTTTACTAAGGATAAGGTGAAACTGTCTGAAACCCAGGCTTAAACCGGAAATTGACAAAAGATTTAAATATTAAAGTAAAACAGGAAGGATACAGAGAAATTCTCCAAAGATGTATATGAATGGCAAAAATGACCAACACACAAACCATTGCATGGACACTCAGTGTGTCCTAACAGGGGAAGAAACCATTTCTAGAAAAATAAAGTCAATGTAATCACACAGAAGAGCTTCTCTTCTCTGGCCCCTCAATGACAGCTAAAAGTTAGTCATTAAATGGGCACAGGAGAAACAGAATGGCATCTTCTTTCTTAACAAAACCCTGATGTCAGCCAAGAACTGAAATCAGTTCTGGACTCACATGGGGAAAATGTACTTTAAATTCGGCTGTGGTTATTCTCTCCAGTGGTCAAGGAGAACATGCTATTGATTTGTGCTTTGGCATTTCCATTGCACACCGACAGGCAGTTCTTTTTAAACACATACTTGAGTGTTTTAGACAAAGGTTTGTGTGTGACTGAAGCTTCACTAGAAATCCTAATAGTTCTTTGAAAAGTATGAGCTCACTGTGTTAAAGACAGTGCCAACAGGCATGAATGATTAGCTTGGTGCTAACTCTGCATCAGAAATATTAATTCTGCACTTCAAATGCTACTTTTAATCTCCAAGGATTTTTATATAAACATTAATTTTCATAATACCTGTAACCTTTCTATTGGGCATGAGGACAAAACAGACAAGAAAATAGGTGTCTTAACTAAGTTAACAGTGTTCACCAGCAAAACTCCTAATAATCACAGAAACACAGGAATTTAATCTAAATATTTCCAATCATTTAATATAATTTTTTCTTTAAAAACATATGTAGCTTACACTTTGGGAGGCCAAGGCAGGAGTATGAACCAGCCTGGGCAACAGAGCAATATCCTCATCTCTACAAAAAATTAAAAAATTAGCCAGGTATGGTAGTGCACACCTGTAGTCCCAACGACTCGGAGGCTGAGGAGGAAGGATTGCTTGAGCCCAGGAGTCCGAGGCTTCAGTGAGCTACGATAACACCACTGCACTCCAGCACAGGCAACAACTCAAAAACAAACAAACAAACAAAAACCCAGAAACAAAATCACATGCAGCTTTTACTCATCCACATTATACAAGATTCTGTCCTAATTATGCATGTTATCCATTCTTCAAGAAAAAAGTCAATTTAGATTAAAGGCCAAGTGTGGCATTATACTTTATTTATGATAAAATTTGATCAATTAAAATACGTAATCTTACTTTTTGAGGACTGGGGCCATTTTAAATGCCTGGAGTTTTTTTTATTTTTGTTTTTTTTTTCCAAAGGAAGGAGGAAAAATGCTGAAATGGCTTCAAAATTCTTTCATAGCACAGTGCAAATTAAACTGCTGTTTGAAATTACCCAAGACCTATCGGAAAAGAGGAAACCACAGGAGAACTGGAAATAAATCCATTTTCACTCTTGGAAAATAACCCTGTGCATTAAAAACTGTAAGTTTCTCACAAAAACAGATACAGAGACTGATGGAGTGGAACAGAGAACCCAGAAATAAATCCACACATTTACAGCCAACTCATTTTTGACAACGACACCAAGAACATACACTGAAAAAAGAACAGTCTCTTCAATAAATGGTGCTGGGAAAAATGAATAGATATTCTGATACAGATACATGCATAAGAATCAAACTAGACCCCTATCTCTCACCATATTAAAAACAAAAAATCAAAATGGACCAAATACTTAAATGGAAGGCCAGAAACTATGAAACTACTGGAAGATAATATTGGGGAAATGTTTCAGGAGATTGAGTGATCTGGGCAAAGATTTTTTTGGGTAAGACCTCAAAAGCACAAGCAATAAAAGCAAAAATAGACATATGGGATTATTCCAAGCTAAAAAGCTTCTGCATAGCAAACTAAACAATCAAAGTGAAGAGACAACCTAGGGAACAGGAAAAATATTTTCAAACTATCCATTTCACAAGGGATTAATAACCGGAATATATAAGGAACTCAAACAACAGTTAAAAAAAGGGGGGGAGGGGAGGAGTGGCAAATGAACTGAATAGACATTTCTCAAAAGACAACATACAGGCCGGGTATGGTGGCTCACGCCTGTAATCCTAGCACTCTGGGAGGCCGAGGCGGGTGGATCGTTTTGAGCTCAGGAGTTCGAGACCAGCCTGAGCAAGAGCGAGACCCCGTCTCTACCAAAAATAGAAAGAAATTAATTGGACAGCTAAAAATATATATAGAAAAAATTAGCCGGGCATGGTGGCACATGCCTGTAGTCCCAGCTACTCGGGAGGCTGAGGCAGAAGGATCACTTGAACCCAGGAGTTTGAGGTTGCTGTGAGCTAGGCTGACGCCACAGGCACTCGCCCCAGGCAAGAGAGTGAGACTCTGTCTCAAAACAAACAAAAAAAAAAGACAACATACAAATGGCCGACAGGTATATGAAAAAATGCTCAACATCACTAATCATCAGGAAAATACAAATCAAAACCACAATGAGATATAATCTCATTCCAGTTAAAATGATCATTATCAAAAAAGACAAAAAATAATAGATGCTGGAGAGGATGTGGAGAAAGGGGAACACTTGTATACTGTTGGTGGGAATGTAAACTAGCACAGCCATTATGGAAAACGGTATGATGGTTCACATAAAAAAGTAAAAGTAGAACACAGCAATCTCACTGCTAGATATATAGCCAAAAGAAAGGAAATCAGGATGTTAAAGGGATACCTGCACCCCCATGTTTACTGCAGCACTATTCATAATAGCCAAGATGTAGAATCAACTTAAGTGTTCATCAGCCGATGGATAAAAAAAAGGTGATATATATACACAACGGAGTATCATTCAGCCATAAAAAAGAATGAAATCCTATCAGCTGCAGCAATATGGATAAGCCTGAAGAACATTATGTTAAGTGAAATAGGCCAGGCACAGAAAAGAAAATATTACATTCTCACTCACGAGTGGGAGCTAAAAAACTGATCTCATGGAGATAGAGAGTAGAACAGTGTTTACCAGAGACTGGCAAGTGTAGGGGAGAAGGGGGAATAAAGAGAAATGGGTTAAATGGGTAAAAAAAATACAGTTAGACAGAAGGTATGAGTTCTAGTGTTTGACAGCACAGTAGGGGTTAGTGTAGTTATCAATAATTTAGTGTATATTTCAAAATAGCTAGGAGAGAAGATGTGGAATATTTTCAACACGAAATGATAAATGTTCGAGGTAATGGATATCCCAATTACCCTGATTTGATCATTACACATTGTATGCTTGTATCAAAATATCACATATACCCCATAAATATGTATAATTATGTAGCGATAAAATTAATAAATTGAAAAAAATTTAAGTTCCTAACACTGTAAAACAATACCTTTCTTTGAGTAACAATTTTCCAGTTTATTCTTTAAAATTCCAACATAAATTATATTAGCATGAAGATAAAATTCTAACATGGTATCAAAGGACCCTGTGCTTATTTGGATACACTTAATATATAAGAACAACCTCGTTTACTGGCAGTCCCCTCCTGCTCCACCCTGATTTTTTTTAAAGAAGAAGGAACACACAGCCTATACAGACTCCTGATTGGCCTAAAGTACATGTGGTGTGTGTCACACCATCCCATGGAGATCCCCCATCAGGACAAGGGCAGGACTGTGTCAAACCACCAAAAGCCATGTGACCGTTAGAGAGGCGGGGCCAACATGCCAGCTGACGCTGGAGGAGAGCTGCATTCTCACTTTAAGGACGTCTCCAGTCCCTTTCAAAGGGGCAGCTGTCCTGGGGGAAACTGCCAAACTTATGTAATATTTTTAATATTCATGTTATTTCTAGTCACAGAAATACTACTACCATGAAGGCTGGTAATAATCTCACACTGCAACTGACAAAGAAAGGGAAAGGTCCCTCATGTGGCAGGCTATGACCTCAGGACTTGTCATACAATGCATCCTTTAAATCCCATGCCAGCTCTGTGAGGGAAACAGTGATGTGCCCTACCTAGGTAGGCTTTGATAGGTTAAGTAACTTCCGTAAACTGACAAGCTAAGAAACGACAGTGAGGGTTGGAATGTAGCTATGTGCTTGCATTTCTGCCCACTGCACAAGACTACAGGATTTAAGTTTTGTATCATTATGACTTAAGAGTGTGTATCTGGATACCTGGGGCTTCCCTAGATGGTTCTTCTAGAGTGCATTTTTCCTCCCACAGTCCATAACTTTCCAGACTTTTTAAGCCCTTTTGGTTATATGAGGTCAAAGAATCATATGCACACATGCATATACCAGGCAGATATGCAAATGTCCAGGGGGGACACTGTTTTTTCTAAAACAAAACTTGCAGGGCCATTTCTGGCTGTCCCTTGGGGCTTTAAAATCACACACTACATGAGCCATACTTCATTTCTTCAAGTCTAAGTATCCTGCCAGAAATACCAGAAATTGGAATCATAATAAACCTAACACACATCACAGTTCCCGCTGATGTCTTTTACAGCCAATGATCCTCTTCCACTCGGGTACCATCTCCTCCAAAGAACCTTCTCTGGTCCCCTAGGCTAGACTGGATGCTCCTCTCTGGGCCTCCAAAGACCCTTGCACACATTATCACACCAATGATGCACAGTATTGTAATTTGTTTCTTCGTCTGTCTCTTCCCACAGCATGGGCTTACTGGTGGCTAGCACAAATACAACTTCACAAGTCTTTCCTTAACAGAAAGAAGAAATATTAAAAACATATGAATTAGAATGTCCAAGAGAAAGGAGGAGGAGCCCATAGTCATTTAGTAGCTCTTAATCGTTCCCAGGCTTTAGCTACTTAATAATTCCCTTAGGCCAGGAGCGGTGGCTCACACCTGTAATCATCTGAGCAAGAGAATGACACATCAGTGGGAGTTAACTAGTAAAAGACCCAAGAGAAAGGCAGACCATAACATCAAAATCACCAGTAAAATCAATCAAGCCAATAACCAAGCCTGGATGACCCAGCTGCTTTCCCTTAAAGGAGAAATGGTCTGAAACGTCAACTTCGATCCTGTTATTTATATACATCAGGACTATTATTAAAATTTCCTTTAAGTAAGCTATTTATACAAACACCCCTTCTATCAAACCATCCATGATTATATATAGTAATATATTCTCCAATATTTGTTGGAAATTACATAAAATATTTTCCCCTGTGAACAGTGGAAATGTAATTCTGTAAGGACTAAGTAAATAAAACTAGCACATATCGAACACTACACTTTTTCTATAGTAGAGAGCACAACCATCCTTTTTTAATAAACAAGAAAAAAAAAGGCAAGGAAGACTCCATAATAGCTTGCCACCGAATACATATATGCATGCACTCATGCTTATTCCCATTATTTCAAGTGTCTAGAACCTGCTCTGTGTCCAGGGCATCAATGTCAGAGCAAGCATAATGGACAATCTGAAATACTAAACCCCCGACTGCCCTCGCCATTGGACAGCTGTGGGCTCAGCAGCAGCTCTGTGCAGACAGAGTCTCTTATTACCCACTTGCCCAGGCCTCTTTGGTGGTGAATGATAAAAATGAATAAACGGAAAGAAAAGATCTGCCTGAACACTCAGAAAAGTATTACAGTGGGAAGAATGAAGCTCTGAGGTCTGAATCCTTTAAACAGCAATGATTTTTGCTCCACATAAAGCATCTGGCAATCTCAGTTCACTGTACTCATGGGAATGCTTTTTAGATACCCTGATTAATATGGGTACTTGGGAGCCAGACCACAGAGATTTAACTAGAACACACTGCAGTCCTGAGCCTCTGTCTCCAAATGAGTTATTAAGAGTCTACTGGCCTAAGAAGACAACGTATACGAAAAAGATACCAGAACCAGCTTTTGTTAAACAAAAGGATTCATGGTTCTTACAAATGTTTATCATCTTGATTCTACTTCCAATTGTATGACAACACGTACAGTTTATGAGAAGAGACACTTACAACAACTGCCAAATGATCTGCCCATCCTATCAAAGACAAAGAAATGATGGCTCTCTGTAGTGCATGGACACTATTCATCCAAGCCTTTGGTTTGTAAGTGTTCAATCCATTTTCTCATATATAATCCAGTAATCTAAGCAGATTTGTGAATACTAAACACAGACATTCAATTTAGAGTTGCCCCACACGGCCCATTTAATGTTCTTTCATTACAAACCATTTCTTGGGTTCTCAAATATTTGGAAAATGCATAAAACACATGAAAAACATAGTTTTCAAACAAAGAATCATCATTCCGACCTCGTATTTGCTTCCCAGGAACAGAACTCACTTCAATCCATTCCTTTAAATTTTTTGTTTTCTTAATTTGTGCCAAGCACTGAGAAGAAGTAGGGAGGGGGTTATAAACTATGTTGTTTCCCTGTTCTACGCCTCACTCTGGGGGAGCCCAACTCTCTGAAGAGACAGCAAAGGCAGGAAGCGCATGGCAAGCAGCAGGCTGCCTAGTGATTCCGAGACAGCTCACAGAGTCCCAGGACAGAGTGCCTCATCACTCATCCAGGCCAAGGTTCTCTCCATGTAATAAAGGTCACTAGTAGTTGCCAACATGCACATGCAAACTATTAGTATACTGGCTTGACCCATAGTTAACTGGAAAAGCAACAGCTCTGTTGTACTCTAGAGCTCTCAAACAGATCTATAAAAACCCCTTGTTTCTTTGTTCCAATCTTTAATTCCAACACCCCCCACCCCTAACCCACCCCAGTTTCCAACCAGTACTTTCCACTAGGAGGGCTGTACCACCCCCTGGGCACACAATACCTCCTGCTTCATGCCCAAATCAGACTTGACTATTCTGACTTGTCATGTCAATAGGATATGGAGAAATATTTGGAGTCCTAGACCTAAATCACATTGTTTAGCACCTGCATTGACCTCCCTTAGTGACAATTCCAAAACTATTCGGTTTTCTTCAAACATTTATTTCCTTCCCAAGTATGCTTCTGTGATTACAATTATGTGGTGTCAGAAGTTTAGTTTCCATTAAATTTTATAGACACCTGTGGGCATTAAATTTACCTACTTGCTTTTCATACATATTTTTTCATATATATATATATATATATTTTTTTTTTTTTTTAAAGAGACAGGGTCTTGCTCTGTTGCCCAGGCTGTCATGCAGTGGCATCATCACAGATCACTGCAACTTCCAATGTCTGAGTTCTGGCAATCCTTGGCCTACCACAGTGCTGGAATTATAGGCATATGCCACCATGCCTAATTTTTTAATATTTTGTAGAGACAGGGTCTATTTTGCCAGGCTGGTCTCAAACTCCTAGCCTCAAGCGCTAGTCGTGCCTTGGCCTCCCAAAGTGCTGGGATTACAGGCATGAGCCGCCGTGCCTAGCCTTTCACTATCCTTAAAGTTTTGTTGTAGAGTTTCTTCTTTGTTGTGATCTTATTTTTTCCTTTCTGTGTCTACTTATTTATAAATTACCATTAGACTTATTTTTATATTTTATTTCCATCAACAAGATGAACAAGATATAAATATATGCCCTCAAAAAATTAATAACCAATTGGGGTAAACTGTATCTACACAGGTACCAGACAGTATAATTCAATGCACAAGTGTAAATAAAGAACAAGGAAGATGGTAGGATTAATTCTGAAACTGGTGACCTTCACATTCATCTGTCTCTTGATTGTCAATAGGTGTATTTCAAATATTCAATCATTGTCAGCCTAAGAAAGTCCTAAGTCAACAGCCCTGTGGGAATGACGTGAGTTTCCAGGTATCCTGCACATTCAAGAACATACTGTGTTAAGATAGTTCATGAAGGTCAAAAAGCACCAACCACGGACTTAAGGAATAAATATTTTGTATTTTGTGCATTTTTTAAAAAGCCTCTATTTGAACATTTAAATATTTAAAGCCAACAAATTAGCAGCTATTATTCTCTTTTATAAAAAACTCTTTTCAAATTTCCCTATGTTTTATTTCACTTACAAAATGCATGTATGATTAGGTGACAAAATATAAGAAAATTTTGTATGTTGGGTGACTTATTTTATCTATACTGTTCTGAATTTTACATTAATAAATTATGTTCATCACTTAGAATATGACGTTGTATTTCTTTAGACAGCTTCCTTTGTCCTATTATAGTGATATTTAAATTATGACCATTTTATTATACTCAACCTTTTGAAAACATTATACAGGCCAGGCGTAGTGGCTCATGCCTGTGATCCTAGCACTCTGGGAGGCCGAGGCGGGAGGATCACTTGAGGTCAGGAGTTCGAGACCAGCCTGAGCAAGAGCGAGACCCTGTCTCTACTAAAAATAGAAATAGAATTAGCCAGTCAAATAAAAATAGAAACAAAAAATTAGCCAGGTGGTGGTTCACACCTGTAGTCCCAGCTACTTGGGAGGCTGAGACAGGAGAATCGCTTGAGCCCAGGTGTTTGAGGTTGCTGTGAGCTAGACTAAGGCCACCTCACTCACTCTAGCCCAGGCAACAAAGCGAGACTCTGTCTCAAAAAAGAAAACATTATATAAATATAGGTATGTATAGCTATGTATATGTGTGTGTATATATATACACACACACATTTTTAATCCTTTGAGCCTTACACATAAACACAGGTTAAAATACTGACAGGAAGTTCCAAAAGTAACTAAAATGCTGTTTGCCAAACAATTTTCAGGCTATCTCTGAACAATGAAAAGTGGAATTTCTGGTCATTAAAGAAACAATACATTTAATCTTCTGTTGCCCTACCAACTGTTCATCCAACCTCTTCTAACTTGTCTCAATCTTTAAATAATGCTAGAGACCCACAACAAGTTTCAACTCACAGATTTAATCTATTTGGTTTTATCAGACTTGTGAGTTGAGAACAAATGGCAACAGCCAAAGAGTTTGCACTGGGCCTAATAGGCAAGTTACTTCCTCAGATTAATGTTCAATTTGACATTGACTTTGAAACAAACAATTACTGTTTCATGGTTAGCTATGAAATAAACATTTTTCTAAGTTATTAGTAAAGGGACAGCAACATTCGAAAATTTCATCTACCCATCTGCTTTTCTGCAGCAACAAATTGATTTCCGTATGACACATGAACACAGCAAGGCTGTGTGTCCAAAAGAAACAGAACCACGCCTTCACCAGACAAAGGAACAATTACTGAAACTGAATACTAGGAGGCGTCACCAATACCCAGAACAATAAAGTTTTAAACCCAAAAAGATGCGAAGAAAATTTAAAACTGATTCTGGCTTAGTACCAGTGGGGCTAAGAAAAACTACTGTCTACTAAACACCAATTCAATGACAATTGGAAAGAAAAAATAAAAATTCCAACATTATGATGTTAATAATAATTTCATCTGCAGCAACATCCAGGAAGCTGATTAGATGATCCTAATGGGTGATTTAAAGTGAAAGGAAAAAAAACCCCTTAGCATAATTTAATAAGATCTTCAGACTGAAGCATATTCAAGGATTTCATGAAAGACCTTCTTGTGGCCTTTTAATAGCTCTTTCCAATTCTAATTAACTTGTTAAATGCCAATTCTCATTGCCTCATCAGAAATCCAAAGCCAGCCCTTTCTGATTAGATCATTAACTGTTAACAGTACAATGACTAGTATTTATGGACAGTCCAGCACAGATAAGCAGCTTTCAACTCTCCATGCCAAGAGAAAATAAAAACTAGAGTGGGTGATTAAAAAAATAATAAATTCTACTCATCTTTCAAATACACTAGGTTACATTTACCTAACACATTTACCCTTCCTAATTGTTTTACTGGGGTTAATATTTAGTTTGGTATAACCTATTCATAGACCCTCAAAAGTGCAGAAATGTTGATTAAGAGAGAGTTCATTTACATGGAAAAGCCAGGTAGGTACTAAAGAAATCAGAACACACATGTCAACTGTGGGCTGCCACTTCCTGGCAGCATGGTGAGCTAGATGTCCCCACTCAAGGGTCTGTGGACTTCCCCACTGGGCACAGACCACACCGATAGGCACTGCCTATGTTAACCCCATACTATTAACAGTATTCACTGTTTCCACAGATCTGCCTGAAACCTTTGCTTCCCCACCTCCCAGACTGCTTGCTGCCCCTTCAAGAATGGACAAGCCCGGCTCGAGAGACCAGGGATCTGGTTCAAAGTTCAAGGTAGTCCTCACCCTCCCAAGACACAGGACCTCCACCCACTGAGCTGTACAGATCAGCTGTGCCACATCCCACATCGCCTTTCCTTGGACTTTGATTTCTTGCATTCCTGAGCATCCTAGGATGCTGATCCTCTGAGAAATTAAGTATGAATCCCTATAGGAAGATCCACAACAAACTCAGTATCTCCTTTGCCTACAAGTTATACAAAGCTCCCACAAATATTCTATTCTCTATGCAACTATTTTTTTCATGTAGTCTCATACATTATTACCATGGAAGAAAACAGGTATTTAAGATTAAAGAAAAATAAAACAAGATCAACAAAAACTACCATATAACTTATGCTATAGGTCACTATGCTAAGGCAAAGGAATTATCAAGTTCCAGTCTCTTCTAGAAACTAGATAAACTGTTAAAACTTATTTCAATGAATATAGCACTAGTAATACATATTTTGATATTTTTCATGAATTAAGAAGCTTGTAATATGTGAAGTTCTGTCAACAATTTCCTGAGATGCTAGGGTTGATTCTGCTTAGAATTACAATTCCAATCAGAGGCAGCCAAACATAATATTTGACTATGAAACAAAAATAATTACAATGCTAGTATGACCCTTTATCTTCCAGTTAAGGGCTACAGTCAGCAAACAGAGACAAATATAACAGTATTATATTCATATCAATGGATTAGTGAAGATAGGGTAATGTCTTAAAAACTGCTTAATATACTTCCAGACTCTGCTCATTATCCCCACCTCTTCTGGCACAGTGTCTGGCACAAAATGGGTGCTCCTTAAGTCTCTGCCAATCCCCATCCCCTGGCCAGGCACAGTGGTTCATGCCTATAATCCCAGCACTTTGGGAGGCTGAGGCAGGAGGATTGCTTGAGGCCAGGAGTTCAATACCAACCTGGGCAACATAGCAGAGACCCTGTCTCTACAAAAAATGAAAAAATTAGCCAGGCGTGGTGGCATGTGCCTGTACTCCTAGCTACTTGGGAGGCTGAGGCAGAAAGATCACTTGAGGCCAGGAGTTGGAGGTTACAGCGAGCTAACTGTGCTACTGCACTCCAACCTGGGCAAGAGAGCCAGACCCTATCTCAACAACAAAAAAGGGTATTTTATGGCATGTAAATTATGTTAATATGTGGCTAAGTTCTTATTCTCAAGTTATTTCATATTTGTTTTTTTTAATTTTAATTTCTTCAACTTGACAGTTCAAGGAAAGAAAAGGTGCCCCCATTTCTATAGTATCTTTGCACTCCTCTTGATAGATAGGCACAAGATAAACATCAGCCAGTTACACATAAATCGTAGTCTTTTGTCTTTTAAACTCAATGCCCTGAAAGCAGCCCAACTTCCTACCTTTTATGCTTGTTGGTAAATTTTAACTGAAGAATTAAACAGGATGCAGTTGTTTGAAATTCTCTTAGCTCAGCCTGTGTAAATGCCTCCATTATCCACATCCATTATCTGTTTTAATGATCCATTCCTGTGTGTTGATGATTCAAAGTTCTTTCTGGCCTTAACTTCTCCACAGACCTTTAGCACTAGAAAATTCAACTGCCTGCTAGACATCTCCAGGTACCTCATGGGTGTCTAAAGCTGAACTCATTATCCTTCTCCCCAACACGTACGGGCTCTTAGCAGTGGATCCATCATGTAGGTAGCTTAAGCTTGAACCTGTGTCACCTTGAACTTCTTGCCTCTCTCTCACTTTCTGACCTGAATGTGTCTCCATATCCTACCAATTTTACCTTCTAACTATTAACTCCTTAGTCTATCCCTGCTATTGCTTATCTAGGTCAGATCCCAATTATCTCTCATCGGAAAGACTGCACTTATCTCCCAGCTGGTCTCCCTGATTCTACAAATTTCAAACCCCATTTTCAAAACAGTGGAGAATAATCCAACTAAACCTAAGTTTGGCTGGTTAATTTCTCCACTGAAACCCTTTATGGCTTTTCCTCTCTTTCTTACTCAACCACAAATTGTTAAATGTAATATGGTACCAGCTTCTGAGAATCTGGCCCCAGCCTCTCTCTCCCTTTAACCTATAGACTACTCCCTCCTTGAAAGGTCCCTCTTACTTCTTTTCACCTAGTAGCAGGTACTCATCCCTTAAGACTATTCTCCTCCAATGACTTTCGTGGCCCCACACTCCTAGCAAGATTACCTTATCTTGCTGAGGGTCATGCAAGCCCACCTACCCCGACCACATTGCTGTGTCTAAGTGTCTGTCCTCCATATTTAGCATGTGAGCTCCTTGAGGGCAGGATTTGTGTCTTATATCTCCAGTTCATAATCCAAAGATTCTCACAAGGTAAGCTTTTGATAAATATTGAAGAATGAATATATGGAGTTCAAAAGTGAGAGCTAAAGGTGTAATATCAGAAAACTAGAAGTCAAAGATTGTAGCTATAATAATAAAGAAATCCCCATTACATTCCCTCAGGCAAATTTCTATTTTTTCCATTATCCTTAATTTCAATTCTTATAGTGATTCTCATATTCCTAAAATGACATCAATTCTTTTGAGAATATCAGACAACTATAAGTGATCCTTCTATCCTCTCTCCTCTTGACTGAAAATTATCTGTATCTTCATCCACAGGAAAACACATCTCTTTCTCTGATTTAGATTGTCTTGTAAAAAAAAAAAAGCTCATCATCCTCACCTGGTCCTTCTCTCTTCCCAAATCCCACTTCCTCCCTTTTATCTCAGAAACAGTCCTCAGATTTATTGCCTCCTCTAAGTTCTCAGAGCCAGTGCTATAGTTCTGGTCTTCATCATCTAGACTATTTTAACAACCTCCTAACTAATCTTTCCTCCTCTAGTCTCTCCCCTTAATAATCCGCTTTTTTTTTTTCTTTTTCTTTTGAGATAGGGTCTCACTCTGCCACCCAGGCCAGAATGCAGTGGCTTTATCATGTCTCACTGCAACCTCAAACTCCTGGGGCTCAAGTGATCCTCCCGCCTCAGCCTCCCAAGTAGGTGGGACTACAAGCAAGCACCACCATACCAGCTACTTTTTAAATTTTTTTTGTAGAGACAAGGTCTCGTTGCAGAGGGCTGGTCTTAAACTCTTGGGCTCAAGCGATCCTCCCATCTGGGCCTCCCAAAGTGCTGAGAATACAAGCATGAGCCACCATTCTTCATAATGCCAGCCAATAATCCACTCTTTATACTGCCTGAGCTCTAACCGAACCTGATCAAATCTTAAAATCTTCTCATGTGAATAAGAAAAAGTTCAAACTTCTTAGTCTGAAATGCAAGGTTCTATATGTCTTATCCCATCCTACCTTTCTAACCTCACCTCCACTGGTGCATTCCAGAATCACATCAATCTGCCAATCACTTCTTAGCAAGCTGTGGGGTGCCACGTCTCTCCAATTTTGGTCATGCTGCTTCTTTGACATTAGCCCTTTGTCAACTTGAAAAATCCATACTTATCCTTGAAGAAGACCCAATTCAGATGAGCTTCTGCTCTATAAAACCTTTCACCTGTCCAGTTACAAATCGTGGCTATTTTCAGGGTTTCCAAAGCATTTACTTTATACACCTGGTATGGCACATGAAATATTTGATCTAACTCCACTATAAAACAGAAACTCCTAGAAAGAAAAGGCTATGAATATTTACTGCCAAAGATAAAGCCTGAGGCAAAACAAGTGCTCAAAAAAATGCTTATTGAATTAAACTGTCTTCATTACATAAGAAACCCTCAAAGGCAGGAACAAGTCTTAGCACTGAATTTTCAGTAGCACCTAACACAGCTCAAAAATCAAGATAAATTTGTGCAATAAAAGAATTAACCCCTTTTGGGGACAAATATGTAGAATTAGGTAAGTAAGTTAACATGATACTTTGAAAACATAAATATGTCCAAAATGATTTAAACACTTATTATGAAACATTTCTGGCACACAAAGACTAAAGCAGAGCTACTTCGGCATGCTACTGACCAGTAACTCTTGCTATGGGTCCACTGCGAGATAAAAACCAAAATTAAAAGTGTTTAGAAACTTTCGTAGCAACCTAACATGGCTGAGACATACGAATGCATGAGCAGCGGGCTTGTCTCACTGAAGAGGGCACTGGCTGGTCTGGTCTTGTCAAACTCGTGTGTAAGTGGCACATCGGGCAAGAACTGCGAGCTAGTCAGAGCCCAGCAGGATCACTCTTCTGTCCCTGACAGACTGGAAATAAAAATAAATCTTTCACCTGAGACAGTTTAAGAAGCACCAGCCAAGAGAAGAAACTCCTCTTTAATACAACCAATTTCTTCGTATTAATATTTACCTTCCATATTCTCGAGACCTTTTCTCCCCATGACATAAAACATTAGACACAGTTGAAACCAACTCTGTACCCTGCCCCAATCCTCGAGTTCCCCTTCCCTCTCCAATGTGACTTTTTAAATAAGCTACTGTCAAAGAAAAATCAGCATTGGATAGCAAAGCAGTAAAGAGATTTTATTCAGGACTATTGCAATAAGGGAAAAGAGTGCTCAGTATGAAACAGGGCTCAACTCCAAATAGCACAGGGAAGTGGGAATCTGTAGCCGAAGAGTAGGGTGGTGGTCAGTAAAGGGAACATTACTAAGGGGAAATATCAGGGGTAAGGGAGACTCCGGCTAAACCAACCTAACAGGATTCTTGCTGAAGACAGGCCGGGGTGATCAGACATCACCTGGGGGATGGTGGAGGATGAGGAACCCCATTAGCTATTGAGGGTGATCAGATATGAAGGACAGGGATTCTGGCTAAATTGACTTAGAAAGTTCTTGCTAAAATGGGATGCTAAAAAGGAGCACACAGATGGGCCTTGTCAGGGACAAAGGCAGGGTTCAGAAGCCTGACTAAAGTTCAGTCAACCAAAGAATCTTTGTCACGACTAAATCCTGTATAGTCATATGAAATTTTCCTGTTGAGGTTTAAGGTAATGGTTCCTTTCACCAAAAAAAAAAAACACTAAAAATTACCAATAATAAATATTTTAAAAACTCCAGCCAATTTAATATTATGTGAAGTGCGCTGTGCCCCCTATCTGTGACCCTTCTGCCATGAGTGACAGAGCTGAATGAACTCCAACTAACAGACATCTCCTGCCTCCACCTTCAGAGGGAGAAACACCTTATTGAAATGCCCACGACTTAAGAGGATTAAAGAGCATGTTGTACAGGTGTAGAAAGAAAAGAACACAGAGAACTGATTTCTACTAATAAAACAGGCTTTCTAAGAACACTGGGCTGATGGGACTTAACTATAAAAGATGCTTATTTCAGTGTTAGAGGTTAGCTTGGAGAAGACACAGGAGAAAGAAATGCCTGAAATAGCAGGTGGAAAGCAACGGGCCTTCCACGGTTAATCAAATGGGCACCGCAATGCCAACATGCCTCCTGAAACTCAAACCTTCAGTTTGCATTACTGCCAACTCATTTCCGAAACATCCACTGCTAATCAAACTTGTTTGGCTGCCTCCTTATCGAAACTTTACAAAACTTTAATTTCAGCCTCATGAGCCCTGCAGCTGTAAATTAATTGAATAAAATTTACAAACATTATGCAGTGAGATAAAGCACTTTCAAAGTCTTTTCCTTATTCAGTTGACTTAGCTGCCTGGCATGCCAGTTTTGCTTGACATGAGTTCAGAGCCCCTGGAAACCTTCCTAATGCTACTCTCTAGGCTTTGTGTCTATTCATGGAACCATGTTAACCCAAATCTGGAAAATTAATAAACTTCATATGGCTTAAGCACTCAAAATACTCCTGATACTTCTTGCCATTCATTATATTGTAGACATCCTTTGCAATAGGAGAATCCTCCTTAAAAAACCACAACAGCAGATAAAATCCCTGAAGTTATAAGTGAGCAACAAAATATCTCATTTAAGATTACTGCAGCCTAAAGCTGAAGCCAGGAATTAAATTTGCTGAAGGTGAAATCGCTTATGCGTTGGATTAATACAAATTTGTCCCACACCGATTTCTGAATTTACCCATTTTACAATGAGAGTGCAAAATTATCAGGATTTTTAAACAGTAAGGCAAGTAAAACTGATTGCTCCTGTGTCTGCCAACTGTATCAAGCGAGTCAGCTAATCAGTAGTTACATACATCACACTGACAGAGAAAAGACCATTAACTTTCTGAAATAAGAAGTCCTAATATACAGAGATGCCATTATTCACTTATGACTTCCATAGTTACCAAAGAATTGAAATCCACCCCCCCACCCCCCGTCGGGTGGTTTTCACAGCACAACTGCCACCCCTTCCAACTGAGGTCGAGTCTTTTACCTTTCGTTTTCATCAATTTTATCGGCATCTGGAAGCCTTCTGGCCCACATGGAGCCATGGGGGAGCTTTTGACTTAAGTCAGAAAAACTGTGTTTGAAACAACCTCTGATACTGACTGCTAAGGGGCTTTTATAGATTCTTTAAGCCTGTGGTCCCCAACCCCAGGCCACAGACCAGTAACAGTCCATGGCCTGTGAGAAGCCAGGCACGCACAGCAGGAGGTGAGTGGAGGGGAAGAAAGCAAAGCTTCATCGGTATTTACAGCCACTCCCCATCACCGACCGAGCCCCGCCTCCTGTCAGATCAGCAGTGGCATTAGATTCTCATAGGAGTACAAACCCCACTGTAAACTGCACACTCCTCATGAGAATCTAACGGCTGATGATCTGAGGTGGCACTGAGGGGGTGATGCTAGCACTGGGGAGCAGCTGCAAATACACATTATCCTTATCAGAGAGGTTTGACGGCACAATAAATGTAATGCACCTGAATCATCCTGGAACAACCCCGCACCCTGCTCCCAGCCCCGGTCCATGGAAAAATTGTCTTCCATGAAACTGGTCCCTGGTGCCAAAAAGGCTGGGGACTTCTGCTTTTAAGCTCTCTGAAACATTGTTCTCAATGGTAAAGTGAGGATGACAACAGCTCTCAAGTAGGGCTGGTGTGGATGGTGGATGTGGAACAAGAGAAAGCAATGCAGGAGCTGGGCACATGATAGGCTCTCAATAACAAAAACCTTTTAAAATGTAAATGTAGTGCCCAGCAGGTGGCTCACACCTGTAATCCTAGCACTCTGGGAGGCTGAGGAGTGAGGATTGCTTGAGCTCAGGAGTTTGAGACCAGCCTGAGCAGGAGCGAGACTGTCTCTTCTATAAATAGAAAGAAATTAGCCAAACAACTAAAAAAAAAAAAAGTAAATGTATATATTTTTCCCTTCTTTAGAAAACAAACAAAAAATGAAGCCAACATATCCCACTGCAGATTGCGCTTTAAATATGTGGCTTTATACTAAAACCAGGTAAGTTTCCAGTCAAACAGAGTCTTTTTATAAGTTAATGACAGAAAAGACCAGAATATCTGGTAGTTGATGGCTACAGAAGTGATTGCTTCCCACTGGAACAAGAAATGGACAGAGCGGATAGAGTAGACTAAGTCCTTAAAATAAATGTTCGTATCTCCCCTTAGTAATTCCGGACAATGGGAAAATTAGCCAACTCAAACAAAGTCCATTAAATAAATAAAATCCCAACACTTGTCTCTCTGGACAAAAAGCAGATGGAAACAATACAAAAGATCGCTAATGCTTTAGCAAACTAACCATTCTCCCAAACGCCATCCACGAAAGCCCACCAGACCTCCAGCTGTGATGATGCCATGGGAACCCCCTGTGGCAAATTATAAGTGTATTTAACTCAAGACCAGAAACAGAGAGTATTTTTAAAAAACCAAAAACTCCAAATAAATAAATCTAGAAAGGAATTACTGTTTATATCACGTAGCCATTGGTTCAAATAGCCAAAAGTAAAGAAGGAAAAAATAGGTATGTATTTATGCACTTCATCATGTAATCTCTAAACAATAAGAACCATATTCAGTTGTTACTAAGGAAACAGCCATATTTAGGCCTGGGTAGTTTCTGGAAAATGGAAGTCCAGAGAAACTTGACTATAAAATGAAAACTATGACTGACTTTCAGAACTAGTCTTGTTTGTGACAAGAAACAAAAGTCTTCTTGGGCAAAGGAAAAATTCAGAAGAGGAATTCTTTATGTAGATGGCTGATGCATCCATTCAAACATCCAAATATTTACCAAGTACCTACTACATACCAAGCATACATACCAAGCACTGTGCCAGGTGCTGTGGAACAACAAGAATCAGCAAAACTTGTCTCTGACCTCGAGGAGTTTACAGTCCAGAGAAGTCCTGGCAATTATAATACAAAGGCATAAGAGCTATTCCAGAGAGGGGCATAGGTTATGCTGTAAATGCAGGTATCTTAGAAAATTATCCTGCTTACGATCTCAGGAATGAGATTGTGCCCTCCCATAATTAACACTATCAATATCCACCCAGTTTCTCAAGCTCACTCTCTTCTAAAATCCTTATTTTACAAAGTTCCAGATCTACCCCTTAAATAGCATACAAATTGAGTCTGACATCACACTCACTTCCTGCTTCCTAAAACTCACCCCACAGCTTCTATTTATTATAAATTCTTCCCAATTAGTGTCCCCGCTCTTCCTTTTGTTATTTACTACTTAGTTAACTGAAATATTTTTCTCAAACATGAATCTGATTTTACTCCCTTTCTTAAAAACCTCAGCAGTTCCTGTTGAGTATGGGATGAAGTTCAAATTACTTAGTGCAGCCCAGCTCAGCCCAGCCAGCCAAGCAAATACGAGCTTTATTTTCCCCAAGCAACCTAAGACAATGACAAGTAAACTCAGTATTAACAGACCCCTGTCCTCTCTCAGGCCTCCACTATTTTGCACAAGCTGTTCCCTCTTCTTAGAAGACGCTTTCCCCTCCTCTTTGTCCAGCCACTTCTTTTTCTTTCTTCAAATGCACTATCTTCCGTGTAATCTTCTTCGACTCTAGGCAGGGTTACATCTTTGCTCTGTGCCTGTATGACACTCTGCATATGCCATGAAACTGCACTCAGTATATTGGTGTAAGTTTGTCTTTTTTCTTCCTGGACTGTGAGCGCTTTGAGTTAAGGGACAATTTCTTAATCATCTCCCAGAACCTAGCACAATGCATAACGCAAAGAATATATCTGATAAAAATCTAATGAATGAACTAAGAGAATTACTAATCCATTCTAAATGCAAGTCTAATAAAGGAAATCACTGCTTACTAGGCGAGGACTGTACCATGTTATAAAGATAAAATTATGATGGGCCTGATAAAGAAATACTGTTATAGTCTTAGAAACAGCAGGCATACAAAATTTTTTATAAATGGATTCCTTACCATTCAACTGCACCAGCCTAATAAACAGTGGCCCTATAGTAGTACCTTTGCAGTTTGCAATTCACTGGAGGTTCAAAGTTAGTTATTTTTAAGCTTAAAGTCAGATTTTATTAGAAAAATAAATAAATACAGTGTTTCTTAAGACGCTGAAAGAATGAAAAAAATCCCCCTCTGCAGCTGAAATCTCTTTATAGACAAGAAAACCTTAACTGTTTGCTGGCTTCCAGGAGAGCCATTAACCTGCACTCACAACTTCAGGTTTCATCAACAACCTCACATATCCAGCTCTCACAGAAAAACGAATAGAAGCCTCTGAGTTAGTTTTCATTTACAACCAAACGACTGCGTATAGATCTCCTGGTCTCCAGGTTCGTTTGTTTCACTAAAATGAATTCCTCCTGGAGCTGAAAGTGCATACCAGGGGGCTGCTCAGGTGGAAAGCAACCAGCTTTACTGTGAGGATGTCAGTTTGCCATGCTGGAGTACCGAGGAAGCAGCAGAGACCTGGGCAAAGGCTCAGGAGTAAGTGCCCTTCTTAAAGGCCCCAGGGCTCCCCATCTATGTTACAGGAAGGCAGAATTACTTGGGATGAGGGCAGCAGGAGTTGAAACAAACAGTGGTGACACTGGTTCAAAAAGTTGGCACGTCAGCTGCAGCCACAATAGGAAATGTCTCTTCACTCACATATCCAAGCTATTTCCCATTCAGCAATGTTCACCTACAATAAGGCAGGCAAACTCTCAGAAACCACAGACCTTGGCAACAAGTGAATGGAAACTGCAAATTACAGCACGTGCCACTAAGCAGGAATCAGAAATCAGGTTCTGTCTTGGCTCAGTCTCCAACTAGATGTGTGGTCTTGGACAAGTCTTGGACAGCCTTTCAAGGACTCATTCTCTTCATCTGTAAAGTAAGAGTCTAATCGGATGATCTCTTAGGTCTCTTCTAATTCTAAACTACTATAATTCCACATTCTGAACTATGAACATTAGGATTTTAGATATTTCTCAAATATAAATTTAAAAGAGAATCTGTCATTAGGACATTTCCTCTTTCACTGTTCATGAGATAGATCACCAAATCCTTGCACAAAGAGAAACAAATGTAAACTACATCAGAAATGACAACTAAGCCTTACCAAAGACACTGACCAATGCATAACATCCTAGTACGGCATGGTATTCACAGGACAGGAACATACCCTGGGCTTTTAAAGCCTCCATAGTAGCTCATTAAGAAATTTCATCCCCAAAAGAGACAACTCGCATGCTTATGTTTTTCTAAAGAGAATCCAGGTGCTTTTACCACTGATGCTCTCCAAGGGATCCCATGGAGTCCTACCAGTGTCAACGTAAGGCCTACTAAATTTAATGCCCTCTTACTTTGACTCAGAAACCAATTATCTCAAAGGCTACTCACATGGGCCAGTGTGGCTGAAAACAACACACTGAGCTAGGAGTGGTCCTTTCCATGCTACACAAACAAAAGATGCCTATGGTGACAGGTTTCAGTGCAGCCTGAAGAACTTTTTCTTTGCCTTACCACTCTTCTTCTGGATATCTTTGCTCAAAACGAAGTTTATTTGTGGTATGTATCTATCATTTCTCTTTATAAGCTCTTCTGCCTTAGGAGGGCTGGTTTCATTCATGTGGTAATGTCTCTACACAGTTTATGACTAGACTGTATGGCCCTTCCTTCCAGGCTCTTCATGACAAGGCACCTCACAGTGCCCAATAGTCACCAAAATGGTGGACATTCTCTTGGCATCCCACAGCATTCTGCTAGTTTATGCAACACCATAGTCACAGCCATTTATCAGGAGTGGCCCAACAACAGTGCTTTTCCCAGACTACTTTACCATGTAGAGTGAGATCTGCTCAGTCTATAGCTAATGTAAGACCTTGCTTATGACAGACCTTCAGGAGCTGCTTTAATTTATACAAACTGCATAGAAATTCATTTAGTAGAAATATTACTCATATTACATTATGCTTAAACTTGGAAAGGATTCTGTTTTTTCAATGCAGGGTGTTTACCCTGGCTAGAGTGGGATACATACTCCCGACACACATGAAATTGCTAAGTTCACTACACAGGCTTCTCAAGTGCCACCAAGCTAGCAACGGTAGCAAGCAAATATGACATACTCTACCCCTCAAAGCAACCTTCTTATTTTTGGAATGTTTAATTCATAGAATGACTGGTTTATTTTCAATAGATTAAAGCTATATTACATGCTATAACTAACTTCAAATCTATACTTATAAGCTAATTTTTCAGAAGTTAAGATAAATTACCAGACAGAAAGAGGAGCCAACATCCATTTTCTTGAAGCTCCAAAATTTGAGCTGTTTTCTCTAGGATTTCCATTAACTGTCATGAAAAAATTCAGTATTTGCTAATTTTGGAAGAACTTTAAAAGAGGCCAAATGTTCTTATAAATACATGTTAAAATTTTGGTTCTATAATTATTGTATTTGGATTACTTTATTTGCTTTCCTCCGAATCAATTCTTTACTAAATTCTCCTAAATTAGGTTAATAAGTAGGTTTTAAGAGAAGCGTATTGATGATACACATAGATTGCTAACAGAAAAGGGATCAGAGCCAAATGGATCCAGTTTTTCCCTCTTTCATGTGCTACATAAGACAAGGCTTATGACATTGTTGTCAAAAGACAAAGAATGTAAAAAACAAAGTATACTAATGCACTTTTTAAAATATCCTTGGAAAATGGCCAGGTGCTATAGCTCACACCTGTAATCCTAGCACTTTGGGAGGCTGAAGCAGGAGGATCACTTGAGGCCAGGAGTTCGAGACCAGCCCAGAAACAGTGAGATCCTGGCTCTACAAAAAAATAAAAAAACAATTAGCCAAGAATGGTGGCATGTGCCTATAGTCCCATCTATTCGGGAGGCTGAGGCAGGAGGAACATTTAAGCTTAGGAATTTGAGGTTGCAATGAGCTATGATGACACCATGGCACTCTAGCCTGGGAAATAGAGTGAGGAGTGAGACCCTATCTCAAAAAAAATACACACACACACACACACACACACACACACACACACACTTGAAAAGAAAAGAAGCTATTTCACTTAATGCTATCTTATAAAATAGCAATGCTTCAGTAATATATTTTTACAGAAATAAATCAGCTTCTTGAGGCACAGGTAAAAATACTAATGAAGATTAAACTTTTCTAGAGTTGTTTTATAAAAAATAGAATGAATTTAATAAAAAGAGACAATCCTATTTTTTCCACTAGAATTGCTGCCAAGGAGAATACATATTTTAAGGATTGAGGCTTAGAATTGCTTTCCACATAAAAAACAGAACAAAACCCATCAGCAATCTGAAAAAAAATATATAAACAAACAGGGAATTCTAGTTAGATGGCTACAAACTAGATAAATTAATAAGTATCACATGGAGATAAAGCTAGTCTTGGTAGGAAGAAATGTTTAAAATATTTTTTTGCTCTTAGATGGTTTGCAGAGAACTTTATTTGCACCAAGAAATCTGAATACAAAAAAGCATCAGTATGGTATCGTTCTCATTTTGTTAAAATGGTACAAGGAGTTAAAGAGAATGTCTCTGGCTTTCGAAGTCCTTAAATAGGAAAGCCATAGTTTTTCACATTGTATTATAATTTTCTATTTGCATGGTATTATCTTCTCCCATAGACAGTGAGCTTCTGGTGGGCAGGAACATCTGCTTCCTGGTTACCCTGTATCTTCAGCATCTGTATGGTCATGACTGGCACACAGAGTACAGCAGCTTATAATCACATACTTCAATCTGTTAGAAAGAGGCTGTGGGTAACAATAAACATACCTGCTTAGAAATGATCACCTCATTCTGCTCTTTTTCCAACTGCCCACTCTGTGCTGAATCATCATCAATAGAAAATAGATGTGGCCATTTTCTTAGCACTTCCTGTGAAACTATTTAGGAATCCACAAAAGCGAAGTCCACCAGGCACCACAGTGATGGTATTTCTTGGAGACGCTATGCAGTTGTTCATGGTGGGACCTGCAACTTAAACTTGCAGCACTAACAGAACTCCATTATCAGGAGGAGGCAAAAGCACTAAATTCAGATGGACTCTGACAGGGGACAGTTTTAAGAATTTATACAGAGATACTTTAGCGATCAGCCAAGATGGAGTAATAGGGACTGGATTTACCCTTCCACATGAAACAACCAAAAACCAATGGTTTTCATGATATTGAACAAGAACAGCAATCACTGAGATATGGGAATCAAACAAAAGGATTGAGCCAACTTATTAATTAAGGAAGTTTCCAGGCCATAGCACACGGAGGTAGAAGCTAAGTAGAGCCTGATGGAGTCCCTGAGTTAAGGTGATGGAGCTAAGAGAACAGGGAGACCAAGAAGGCTGAAGTTGACAGGTCAGAATACCAGAAAGGAAAGAACTGCACAGGGCGAGAACTCCAAAAATGTGTTGGTGGTCATTCTTAAGTTTTCCAGAGAGTACATGCACAGGAGGACACCACCGGAGGCTGGGGACAGAACCAACTGAAAGGATTAGAGGCAACAGTACCAGGAACTCAAATAAGGAATGGTGCTGTTCCCATCTACCAGAGTACAAAGCCTCAAGATTCATGGGGTATTGGATAGAAGACCCAAAGAGTCTTGACTCTGTAACTTGCCCTAGACTAAACACTGCTCTGGTCCCATGTTAAAAGACACACCCCCACCCAAATAAAACTGTTTCCAAGTAACTTAACTGTGCTCCAGGAAAAAAAAAAAAAAAAATCTCAAGAATAATTTTAGGGAATACAAAACCATCCAGCACTCAGAAAGGTCAAATAACATCTGGCATTCAGTCAAATACTAGGCATAAAAAGAAGATATAATCCATGATGAAGAGAAAAATCAATCAAAACTGACCCAGAACTGACATAGATGTTAGAATTAAAAGACAAAGATATTAAACAGTTATTATAACTGTATTTCATATGTTCCCAAAACATATGGAAGACACATGGAAGATACAAGAAAAACCCCAATCAAACTTCTACCATGAAACCACGATGTCTGAGGTAAAAACGGCACTGGGATTAAAGGCAGGTAAGATGGTGCTGAAAAAAAGATAAGTGAACTTGAAGACACAACAGTGAAAAATATCCAAAATGAAACACGCAGAGAAAAAAGAATTATTTAAAAATGGAAAGAGCATCAGTGAACTGTGGAACAACTCAAAGAGACCAAACACATGCAGGCAAAGAGCAGTATGGTTTCACTGGGTAGCAGGACATCTTCACTGAACAGGTGCTCCATAACATCAGAGATGAGATCACACATGGCAGCAAAGGTAAATGTTCCTTGAAGAAATCATACCCATTACTTGTGTACAATTAGCACTCATCAAATAACACCTACCATCCGGGGAGAGGGTAAGAAGTACTAGGATCAAGAAGAGATGGACTGGATGAGCCACTAAGTGCTTTCGGTGAGAATGAACCATAATCCTGTGTCTCAAGCACCCTGAGATTATTAACATGCACGCTCTCTCTCTCTGCTAAATACTGGGCCATGCTATATATCCTTATCACTAGAATATCACTAATACTTCTCACTTTGTAAAGCACTTTGAAGCCATTTATTTAACAGCTTATCTTATAAACTAGGGCTGTAACAAAGAAATCAACAGATTAAATTTACCACAATATAACACGACACACATAACGGATTTAGAACACAGCTGCAGCTTTACATTCATTGCTTCTCCTACAGAAGATATTGTATAATTTTATGATTCCTGGTTTCACTTGTAAGCCAGTGAAAAGAGGCACTAGTTACCTGCTAACCGCTAAACGTTGTTTTTTATCTTAAAGACAGAATACATCAAAATACGAAGATTTGCTTATGGAGAGAAGCCCTTAGCTATGCTATCTTACTGTCCTTAATCATAGAAAAAGAAATATAAAATATTAATGAGAAGCAGAATAGCTTTCATGCATAGCAAATACAACTAGTTAGCTATGCCCATCAATATGATTTAAGTCATCCTTTACAGAAAAATAGTACTGCTTCAATTGATTAGGTACCACATTTTCAAAGGTCAAGGGCATGAAACCAATCAGTCAGCTTACACCTTGTTCCTTTTAACAAATAAGAAAAAAAAACTCACAAAGGCAATATCTTAAAAATAAAACAAAAAATTAGACGACTAACTCCAAAACCAAAATTCAGTCAGAAGGCATTAACTTCCCTCAGTTTTTAACAAGAAATGAAATGGTTTTCCTTAGAAACTCTAACTCCAGTTAAACATATTAGAATAAACTGCAAAAACCCATTGGAGCATCTGCTTTTCTATAAACACACAGGATGTCTAGTGGAAAATAAACCCCACTGAAAGCTGTACTGCATTACAAGTAATCCACTCTACATTTGCTTGTCAGACCTTAGAAAAACAAAACCTACAAATATTACATCCACTTCTCAACATCTGTATAACTGAGCTAAAACCGACAAGCAGAAATCTAAATCATGTTATTTTAAAATGTTTTCTAATCATTGTTAGGTTTAATAAATAAAAGATATTAACTTCAATTTTCATTTCCTTTTATATTGCACAACAGCTTCTATTAGAAGGAAGCAAATGAGGATGTTGTCTTACTAATTGGTTTCTTTGCTGCCCCCGTCTGCTTAAACAGTACACAGGAAGCAGGCTACCCAGACGTCAAAAAATCTCTAAGCCAGGTTTAACAATACAAAATCCAGACTGGCATAGAGGCTTGATTACCTCATTTTTACAAAGTGTTTTCATTTTACAACAGAAATTGCTTTACGTGCATTCCGAAATCTGATCCATGTGTCAGGTTATACAAATCCGAGGCAAGGTTCCCTTTCCCCAGCTCCCCTACCCCCTGGTTCCCCAACACACACATACACACATACATATACACACACACACACACGTTCTCTCTCTCTCTCTCTCTCTCCTTTTTAAACTTACAAATCCACTTTGTCATGCATGCAGCCAGCAACTTCAAGAATCTTTTATATTAAAAACATTACCACTTTAAAACTTGGGTTCTTTCATTCCTGAAAAACTGTGGGAAAACATTATTTCTTTTCACTGGTCAAACATATATATTCTTTCTCTGACAATATTTATTTCTGATAGGTATTTATGAGCTACTAGTTACAACATCATGATTATAGATATATAATCTATCACCACATGTAGTACAAATGGTTTAGATTCCCAGGAGGTGAGCCAATAATTGTGTAATTCTGACAACAAACTTTTAAAGGAAAGGGACTACAAGAACAACATGTGATTCTTAAAATGCCTATATATTCTCAGTAACCAAGTATATAAACCCAAAGTGCTACAAAATTTTACAAATTATTATTTTAAATATAGAGGAGAAATTTAAAGGAAAAAAACAGAAGCAGAACCCAAATTTGCCTTGTGGTTTATTTGTCCAAAATTCAAATGTTAGGCAAAAAAAAAAAAAAAAGTCAAAAAGTCAGAAGCAGGAAGGCATCATAAATGCTACCTTGAAGGCCATTCAAAGGGTGGAAAATATTTTAAATGCAGACTTAACGGCTGGTGCTCCAACAGCCACCTGGAACCATGCAGGACCGTGAAGATGAAAGTCAGGTGCAGCACAGCCAAAAGGCAGACTAAGCCTGGACTTCTGAGGACTTTTTAAAGATGCTACTCCAGCCCCGGAATACTTCTTTTATGAGAGTCTAAACTACTATATGTTTACGCCACTGGAGTTGGGTCTCTCTTTCTTGTGGCTAAGTACAAGCTGTAACTAACACTCACTCTTGGACGACTCTCCATCACCCATCAGAAGTTCCAAGCCCTGCTGCCTTGCCAATTTCATTTCCTGCCATATACTATACTATTTTTCCTAAGAACATTATTCTTTATGTAGGGGAAGAAAATATTTCTTTTCTCACCCATCCTTAGGTTCATGGCTGAGATTCCGACAACGAAAGACAGATTAACAAAAGCATACAAATTTAATACAATTTTTACATGACATAGGAGCCTTCAGAAATGAAGACCCAAAGCAGCAGAGAAACCCGTGTAATTTTTATGCTCAGGTCCGATGAAGAGTGGCCAGTTGTGGTGAAATATGATTGGACAAAGAGGGCATGAACTATTGTAATAAACCGAGAGGAACTTAGCGAGGCCTGTTTGTTCAGATTCTTCTTGGCGAACATCTTCAAAGATAAAGATGTTCCTTTCCTCCAGGTATAGGGAGGGTACCATTAGAATGAAGGATTTATAACTTGCTTAGGGGAGAAAGGTCAGAGGTAGATGATAGTGACCTTCCTGCCTCTGCTGTTTGCTCAAATGCCAAAATGCCATATTTTGGGGTAGCATGTCCTGAAACCCATCACTTATCATGCCCCAAATTTTCATAGATCAGGTTCCCCTCCCTGCCTGAAACCAGACCCCAATCCACCCACTACTGGCCTACTAAATTCCTAGTCTCCCTTCCTAAACTCAAGGGTCACTTCCCATATGGTCTTTGCTGGCCCTCTCTTCCCCAGCCCTAATGAGGCTCCGCACCCTCCACAGCATTCCATTCTCAGCTCTACTTGTTGGGGTCTTAATTATCTGCGTATGTGTCTGTCTTCTACAAATCAAAGGGTTCTTGAGTGCAGGGAGTATGTCATGTTCATCTCTATAACCTTAGCACTTGGCATGGTGCCTGGCTCATAATGACCTCGGCTGGATGGCCAATATTTTGATTTATAAATAATGGATCCCGAGTCAGCCAGGCTTGAATGTGATTTATTCTATGAAATCATCATCTCCAACCCAACCTGTCCCTCCCATGTGCCTCCAGAACACTCTGTACATACAAGTGAATAAAGTACTAGGGTTAGTTATTTACACATCTGTCTTTCCTGCTAGACTGTGAGATCCAGAAGGGCAGGGACCACGTATCACACAAGTTAGTACCCCCACCTCTGAGCACTGCGCCTGGCTTACAACACCTGCTCAATAAGTATTTACTCAGTGTTGACTGAAAATGACTAAATGAAGGATGGCTTTCTTTAATCTCATGTTCACTGAAAATTGCTACAATGGGGATACAAAAATGTATAAGACACAGTTTCTAGTTTGAGAGGGCTACATTCTAATAATAATTAGAAAACATGAGTACAGCTTTTAAGACAGAACATCATGTTGTGTCTGTAATGTCTAGCCCCTATTATATCTTTAAATATTTTATAATACGAAAGACAAAAGTAATCTTTTAATAGGACGTTATTCTAATACATGATTTTTCTTGTTCTGTATTTTATAAAGCCATCTAGTAAATGTGTAGAGAACCACATGGAAGCTATTCATTGTCTTAACAAACTGAGTCAGATCAAAGCTAACTGATGTTTCTCCTTCATGTTTTTTGTTTATTGGGGTTTTTTTTTT
>RJWJ010012151.1:0-42588 GCA_004363605.1 Indri indri
TGTTCGCGGCCGGGCGGCCCGAGCGTGGCCTGGCCGTGGTCCCCGTGGTGCCGGTGGCGCCCGACGCGCCGGGCGCGGGGCCGGCCGGGGCGGCGGCGGCGCTGGCCGTGGTGCTCGACTACGTGTACGGCGCGGGCGTGCGGCTGCGCGCCGAGGACGAGGCGGCCGCCGTGCTGGCGCTGGCAGAGCGGCTGGGCGTGGCGGGCCTGCGCGAGGCCTGCGTGCGCTTCCTTGAGGGTCGCTTGCGCGCCGCCAACAGCCTGGCGCTGAGCCGCGTGGCGGCCGCCTTCTCGCTCACTTCGCTGGCCGAGCGCTGCGGCCGCGTCCTGCGCCAGGCCTTCGCCGAGGTGGCGCGCCACGCCGACTTCCTGGAGCTGGCGCCCGACGAGGTGGCGGCGCTGCTGGCCGACCCCGCGCTGGGCGTGGCGCGCGAGGAGGCTGTGTTCGAGGCTGCCATGCGCTGGGTGCGCCACGACGCGCCGGCCCGCCGCGGGCAGCTGCGGCGCCTGCTGGAGCACGTGCGCCTGCCGCTGCTGGCGCCCGCCTACTTCCTGGAGAAGGTGGAGGCCGACGAGCTGCTGCAGGCCTGTGGAGAGTGCCGCCCGCTGCTGCTCGAGGCCCGCGCCTGCTTCATCCTGGGCCGCGAGGCTGGCGCGCTGCGGGCCCGGCCGCGGAGGTACGGCCGCCGCCCCCTAGCCACCCACCCCGTTAGTTCTTCAACCACTCACTCATTTCTGCATCATCCTTTCACTGTCTAGGCCGTGCCTCTTGATGAAATTGTCATTCGTTCAACATTTTATAGGCTTAGAGCCGGGAATTCTGCCCTCGAAGAGTTAACAGGCAAATGGGGGAGATGTAGGGATCCCACACCTGGCGCACAGTCTTTCTCTCGCCCATGCACCTATAAATCTGCGTGCTTACTCTGTGCAGGTCCTGCGCTGGGTGCCCGGGACATGGGGCTAATTTGGAAACACCCTTCGCCTTCTGGGAGCTCACAGACTAGTGAGGGATACAGAGAGGCCAGGAAATAGGGAAAACATGAGAGACCTGTTCCCACCCTGGAATATCAGGCCGGGAGACTATGGGTGGGGGTGGTCCAACGTGGTCTGTCACTTCCACCCCAGGGACACAAGATAGGGATGACACTGACTTACCATTATATCTCTAACACTAAGCACAGAGCCTGGAACAAAGAAAATGCTCGGTGTCAAAGGAATTAGAAAACCAGTGGCTAACGAAAGGGTTTGGAAATTCTGGCGGGGTCAGTGAGGAGTCAGTGGGAGGAAAGATTGCTTTGCCGAAAGGGTGAGTAGTCTGGTTCAATAGAATTCGTGATCGGGGGCTGGCTTTAGGGGATAGTCATAGGAGGAGGGAGGCAGCAGAATTAGCAGCTGGGGATGCAGGCCAGAAAAGGGCGTTGAAGAGGATGAGTTAGCGTTAGACAAACGTGGGCTTGAATTCCAGCTCTGTCACTTCTTGGCTGCATGACTTTGGGCAAGCCATAGTCTGTGAGCCTTAGTTTCCTCCGCTGTGAAAGGGATAATAAATCCCTACCTAATAAAACTGTCACAGGATTAAGCGAGGCGATTTTTCTAGGTAAGAGCAAGAGCTCTGTAAAGATTTTCTTTTTTTCCTGTAATTTAGAGGTCAGTAGAATGGGGTGGAATTAGTGGCCCTCCTCCTATCAGTAGCCAGAGGGAAGGCTGGAAGTGGCAGAGTTCGGGGGGAAGGGCAGAAGAGCATGGAAGGGGCAGCAGGATGGCACAGTGGGATCAGTGACCAGGAAAAGAGAGGGCCGAACTTGGGTGCGAGTCAGCAGACATCGGGCCTATCCCCACACCAGGTTCATGGACCTAGCTGAAGTGATCGTGGTCATCGGCGGTTGCGACCGCAAGGGTCTCCTGAAGCTGCCCTTCGCCGATGCCTACCACCCAGAGAGCCAGCGCTGGATCCCATTGCCCAGCCTGCCGGGCTACACGCGCTCGGAGTTCGCAGCTTGTGCTTTCCGCAACGATGTCTACGTCTCCGGTGAGGGCGGGGCCGCTGCAGGAGCCCCCACGGGATTGGTGCATCACCTCTCACGCACCGCCTCCGTTGTTTTTTCCTCCAATCGGGAGATGGGGGCGGGATGTTTTCTGATAACCTACCGTTATTGGCTGAAGTGGTATGCCAGTAGAGCCAATCACTGGTGTGGGACTACGCACTTTATTAAGCAAGGTCCCCTTCGATTCATATTAGTATTAATAATAACCACTTATCTTTATCTAGCTTGTGTGCTGTACATTATGCTAAGCAGCTTACATTTATTTAATCCCCCTACGATGCCATTTTACAGATGAGAAAACAGGTTGAGAAGCTCAGAATTTCCCCATAGTCTCAAAAATGGCAGAGTTAGGAGGAACACAGGTCTGTTTGATACCAACAAACTGTGCTCTCCCTGAGATTCAGGCCCTAAAGATTCAGAGAAGAATAAAGCACAGTCCTTGCTCCCCTGGAGTGCGCTGGACAGGGGCACAGACTTCACATTACCACCAGGCAGAATGTGATCAGAGCTCTCAGAGTCCCCTGATGATCTGAAATCCCACTCAGGGAATCTGGCCCACCTTCATGGAAGGGATGGTATTTCAGCTGGACCTTGAAAGTCAGAGGGAACAGTATAGCCAAAGGCACGAGGGCAGGGACATGCAGAAAGGGACCCTGGGCATTGGGGGCTCTGAAGTGCAGGTTGAGTATATCTTGGAGAAGCAGGAGTCAGATTAGGGAGGCTTTGACTCTGGGCTTAGGCAGATTGTACTTGATGCTGTAGTGAGCTCTGGGTGCCCATGAAAAGTTAGGAGCAGTAGAATGAGCCAGGGAGGCCTCAGGGACCATCCAGACCACATAGTACCACTGGACAATTTTTCCAAGGCCACTGATGGCCTCTGAGCAACATGTGGGGACTTTGCTGGGTGCCACTGAGAATACACAGGTGGGGACTACCAAGCAGATGTGGCTCTGGTCACAGGCTCACGCTGAGCAGTGCAGTCAGGGTTTTCCCTGGGGAGACTGCCCCTGAGAGGTGAATGCCTGGTCAGGATCCCTGGTGTGGCCAGGCATGGGGAGGGAGAGTCCACAGCCTGCATCCTCAGTGCCTGGCCCCATAGGGTGTGTTGTGTCCTTCAACAGCACCAATGCTGGGCTGGGGGGCCAGAAGCTCTGGTTCTGGTCATTGCTCTGGTGAAAGCCTATGTGGTCTTCAATATGTCATTGCTGGTCTCTAAGCCTCATCTGAGTTTCGTGTATGTAACCTGGGTGTATGAATCCCAACACCTCATGGAGGGATGAGATCAGAAATGAAATCATGAAGGTGAAGGCAGAAGTAAGGGAGGATCATTGGGTCACCCTCTACCCCTTCCCACTCCCAGTGCAGGTGGCTGTGCTTTGCCGTGATCCCTAGCACATTTCTGATGCTTGTCTTGGGTACCCTATGTACTCTTACCTTTAACAGAGTGGCCTCCTCCTTGCTTCTCTGTGCACAGAGCCTCGCACACCATCACAAGGCACCTAGTTAAGGTCAGCTCCTTCCTGAATCTGTCAGACCTCTCCCCTCAAGAGTCCTAACTCAGACCTTCTTGCTGCTGGTTCAAAGCACTGTCTGGGTCACAAGCTCAGAGTCTCACACGAGCCCAGGGGAAGTCCTTCCTGCTGTAACCTTTCCTGCTCTTAGTTCTTAACCCTTCCTTTGGATATGGGGCTCTATTTTCTAGCTCTTTAGGGGTGCTGGGGATAGCAAGAGGGCTTGGGGGCAACAGCTGCTTCTCTCTCCCTAGGAGGCCACATCAACAGCCGTGATGTGTGGATGTTTAGCTCCCATCTGCACACCTGGATCAAGGTAGCCTCACTGCACAAGGGCAGGTGGAGGCACAAGATGGCAGTCGCGCAGGGACAGGTAGGCACACACTGCAGCTGCTGCCCTGGGACCCAAGGTACAGATCTATGTGGGGAAGGCTAAGACCTCCTCTTTGTAAGAAAGGATCTGAGAAAAGGAAAGGGACTTGCCCAAGGTCACATAACAATGCTAATAATTATAGCAATTATTGTAATTGTAACAGCTAGGTGGTCAATAGTGTGGGTTCTGAGGCCAAACGGTCTAGGTCTGAATCTTGACTCTGCCACTTAAGACAAAAAAAAATCTGCCAATTATCTTTGTAAGCTGCGTCCCGAATCCAGAAATGCAAATAAAAGTGCTTCTTAGAATCCATTAAGTGGGGTGGTAAACCCTTAATAAATTACTGGCTATTATTATTAAGCATCAGCTTGGTGCCAGGTATTTTACAGATCTAATCGGCATTCAATACCCATGCTAGAGACGGGTCTCATCCGCGGTTGACGACAGGAAACCGATTCAGGGAGGTTCCTTAACTGGGTGGAGGCCGCCCAGGTGGTGGCCGCGCTGGGATTCTCCACCCTCCCCACCGGCCCCCACCCCTCCCCGTTGGTTTGGTCCCGAAGCTGGGCGGGGATGGGGCTAGTTTCCCGGTCACAGACTGAGACACTGAAGCGGTGAGGCTGAGTGGCCTACAGCCCTGACTCCCGGCGCGCCCACACCTGTCCTCACCCGCAGCTGTTCGCGGTGGGCGGCTTCGACGGCCTGCGGCGCCTGCGCAGCGTGGAGCGCTACGACCCCTTCTCAAACACCTGGGCGGCCGCCGCGCCCCTCCCGGAGGCCGTGAGCTCTGCGGCGGTGGCTCCCTGCGCTGGTCGGCTCTACGTGATCGGGGGTGCCAGGCAGGACGGCGTCAACACCGACAAGGTGGGCGCGGGCCGGGGACCCGGAGAGGGTGTTGGAGGCTGCGGGGGAACCAGCGGCGCCTGCCGTGTGCCAGGCGCAGAGCTGGGCGCTTTCGTGCACTCCTCCATTTTCTCTCTTAATCGTGTCAACAACCTAGAGGAGTCACCCCCATGTTTCAGGCAAGAAAATGAGTTCAGAGAAATGACCCCAAGGTCACACAGTGGGTCAGCAGCACACCTGGACTCGAATGTTTGGGCTGGTGCCATATGGGTTTCATTGATTTTAAAAATTAAGTAAGGGATGGGATTAGTTAAAATGTGTTTACTCAATTCAAAAATAATACACTCATTATTGAAAATTTAGAAAACAAAGAGAAGTAGGAAAAAAAGTCACCCGTAATCCTACCACTTAAGGGTAACTACTATTAATATTTTGATGCATTGCCTTCCAGGCTTCTACTGAATTGATTTTTGCTTTTCTTAGTTTTGTGCTCCCACTGTTAGTAAAATTTTGCATTCTGCTTTTTAATCTCACTTAAGTACTTTCCACATACTCAAGAAACTCTTCACAGCCATCGTTTCAATGTCTGTGTAATATTCCCCTGGCTAGATGAACCAGTCTACTAATCTAACTCTCTGTTGTTAGACATTTAGGCTTTTTGTGAATAAAAGTTAATCTTTATCGTGACTGCTCCCTCCCTCTCCCGATGGCCTCACAAGCCTGTGGTCCTGGGACCTGAATCTCTCCCAGATTAGGATCCCCACCCTTCCTTATTCCCTGGCCCCATTCCTCCAGCAAACCCTCCTGGAGCTTGGTGGGGGGGGCACCTGTGGTGGGAAGCCCCATTTAGCACCATCCCATGCAGCACTGACTTCCTACAGGCTACCGTGGAAGGTCTCCAGGGAAACAGTTGAGGAAGCAGCCAGTAGGGTGAGCAGGCAGCTAGGTTACAGGTGTGCACCCTTAGAAAGCATTAAGGGCATCAAACACCATGGGCTTGAGAGGCCTGTAGACAGCTATAGGAATGGGGCTATAAAACATGTCAGCTGGAATCTTGTCATGACCTCAAAGCACCAGGAAAAGAGAAGGGAGTTGACAGTGTATGCAGCCAGGAATGCATCTCCATGGGGGGACCTGCTCTGAGAACCTTCTATAGCACTAACACAGACAGTGTGTCCATCTGCTGGGATGTATACTCTCCCAGCTTGATATGATTATCTTACACAAGGTGACTGAGTTCTCCTCCATCAAAGGAGAGACTTCCTGCTAGGGCGGAAGGTTGGGGAATGGAAACACCAGGGAAGGCTTTAAGGATGGGGTGGCATTCGAGCTCGACCTTGAAAGATGAGGAGACTTTTGACAAAGGGAGTCCAGGGGCCAAGGACAGAACAGAGAACTAGGCTGAGAACATTTTAGGGCCAGGACAGTGGGTCTCCACTACCCTCCCAGATGCTGCCTCAGGCCTGGTGGACACTGGCAAGTGTTGTGCTGAATGAGTGCCCCGGGGGAGAGAGGTGGCAGGGCCTGGCAGTGGAGCAGTGGGAAGGAGTCTTCACCACTGTTTTCTTCCTGCCCCTCAGGTGCAGTGCTTTGACCCCAAGGAGGACCGGTGGAGCCTGCGGTCACCAGCACCCTTCTCACAGCGGTGTCTCGAGGCTGTCTCCCTCGAGGACACCATCTATGTGGTGGGGGGCCTCATGAACAAAATCTTCACCTACAATCCTGGCACAGATGTCTGGGGGGAGGCAGCTGTCCTCCCCAGCCCTGTGGTAAGTGGAGGCTCCTGGGCGCAGCACCTGGCACTGGTCCCATTCAGGAGAGCAGAACCCACTTCTAAGGCTCTGGATCTCAGAGGAGTGAGTTTTGTGTGTGACTCCATGCTAGGTGGTTTTACACAGTACTCTAGCTTTGTCCTCATGTGATAATCAACCATGCATTAAAAAACAAAACCAAAAACCAGGCATTTCAGAGAAGAGAGGGAGGGGGACCTGGCACAAGGCCACCTAAAGGCCATGTTAAGGCAGATCCCAGAACCCTTGTCCCAAGTGCTATAGCCTTGAGTTGGGGGTTTGGTCTACATGACCCTGCCCTGAAGGCCCCCAGCTGGTAGCCTATTGTGGGGTAGGGGCTGGGGAAGGGATTTGCTAAGTTCTCCTGCTTCAGTGATATCAGAGAGGGGCGGCGGCTCAGGCCCTGGAAGCTCTGGCCCCTGCAGTTCCTAGGCTCCCCACCTTCTGTCCCCATGCCCTGAAACTCCAAAGAGACTATGTAAAGCTGTGGCGAATTGCCAGTCCTAACCTTTGGTGATCCTAGAAGCCTAAAGATTTCTGGGTTCTCTGAGTCTAAGAGATGGTGGTGGTGGTGGTGGTTATTGTTATTGGCATGTTTACTGTATTCCAGGCACTATGTAAAATACTTTACCTGCTTAACCCCGTTAACTGTTAATAGAACCATATGAAGAGTCACTATTATTATTCTCCCTTTACAGATAAGGAAAGTGAGGCCTAGAGAGGTTAAGTGACTTGTCTAAGGCCTTTCATTGAGTGACAAACTAGAGCTTGAACTCAGGTCTATCTAGTTTCCTGCCTCTCTGCCATCCAGATTGCCTGTTCATAGTCTGTGGGTCGAGGTTCTGTTATCTGGGCTGGCCAGTTAGGGACACAGGGAGCCCCAGGTTGGATGGACCCCACAGTTGATTGTCTTTCTGTTTGTCCACCCAGGAGAGCTGTGGCGTGACTGTGTGTGACGGCAAGGTCCACATCTTTGGCGGGCGGGATGATCGCGGGGAAAGCACCGATAGGGTCTTCACCTTTGATCCCAGCAGTGGGCAGGTGGAGGCCCAGCCATCCCTGCAGCGCTGTACCAGCTCCCACGGCTGTGTCACCATTGTCCAAAGCCTGGGCAGGTGACTCAGACTTAGCCTGAGCCAGGAGGAGGAGAGGCAGGGGGAACACAGGCACCCCTCTCTGCTCCCCTCATGGCATCTCCATGTAAATAGCCCCTTAATTTATTGTCCCCTTTTCTTGTAGAAATAAAACCTCATTGGGTCTGTGTTCCAGCTTGAGCCTGCTTTGCCTAGAGAAGTAATCTGCAATATTACTTCTTTTACTCTTTACAAAGCACATTTATACCATCTTAGTCTGATTGGGCTGCTATCACAAAATACCGTAGACTGACTAATTTACAAACAGAAATTTATTTCTCACAGTTCTGGGAGGCTGGGAAGTCAAGATCAAGATGCCAGCAGATTTGATATCTGGTGAGAGCTCTCTGCTGCATAAATGGTGCTTTCTTACTTTGTCCTCACATGGCAGAAGGAGGCAGGGCAGCTCCCATCAACCTCTTTTATAAGGGCATTAATCCCATTCATAAGGGCTCCGCCCTCACTTCCTAAGTAATTTAATCTCTTCCCAAAAGGCCCCACCTCTTAATGCTATCGAATTAGGTATTAGATTCTGACATCCACACCATACCACATACATTAAACTATAAAATATTTCATGCATAGGCCAGGTATGGTGGCACACACCTGGTAATCCCAGCACTTTGGGAGGCCGTGGAGGGTGGATCTCTTGAGCCCAGGAGTTTGAGGCTGCAGTGAGCTATGACGATACCACTGTACTCTAGCCTGGGCAACAGAGCAAGACTCTGTCTGATAAATAAATAAATGAATAAATAAAATATTTTATCCATAAAAACAATATATATAATAACAGTTCAAGAATAGTAAACTATGTTTCCCAACATCCAGCTTAAAAAATAGATGGTTACAAATGCCTCTGTAGGCCCCTGAGTCTATTCCCAAACCCATCCCTTCCCACACTCCTCCCAGAGATAGTTACTATCCTTAAATTTGAGATTATTACCACTCACCGCTAGAAGCTGGGGCCAAAGTGGGGCTCCCTAACTCATGGAAGAGGCTGAAACAACACAGAACAAAAATAGTGGTGGATCCCTGAGCAGCCATGGGGTTGAGGATCACAGCAAACTGCAGGCCCAGCGTGGAGGATGCCAGAGCCACAGGCTCCTGAGAATCCAGCCACTCTGGCTCTGCTCCTAGACCTGTGAGATCCCCAATGTCAAGGTGGGGTACAAGCCCCTGATGCCATTATAAGCCTGGGGCTTTAGGGGCAGCAACCTAAAACTGCTGGATAGGGAGGGGTGGGCTCAGGCTCAGAGGAAGAGAGAAAGGGAACAAAAGATGCCCAACACAGATTCTGTGAGGCTGAGGCCCAGCCGTTCAGTGTCTGTGCCTGTGGCTCTGAAGCCTGGAGGAGCTGGCCAAGCCCCATCTGTGGGTTCCCTCTCATTTGTGCTCGTATTGCCTTTTGAAGAGGAGCTATCATCTGCTCCTTGCATCCCCTTCCAGCACAGGGGCAGGCCCACACCCCTCCCCATCTTCCAAAGCCCCAGGGCCCTTTCTGCATGGTCTCTCAAGCTGGGGCCGGCCCATCACAGCAGGCACAAAGGCCTGGGTCCCAGCTGAGCTCCGACCAGCCGATTATCCCAGATTAGGGAGCCTGTGACCATCTGGACACAACTGATAATGGCTGCAAGGGGAGGGGCGTGGGGTGGAGGCCCGGCCCCATGGCAATGCTCAGGACAAAGCAAAGAAGGCACTGTACTGCTTGCCTACCCAGGCAAAAGGTAGGGGCAAATCCAGGGCAAGCTCTGCCTAAGGACATGGGCATGTCACCTGGGCTGGACACTTGGATGCCAGGCAAAGTGTCCCACTTTCCCCATGCTGCCTGTTCATGCCCCCAGCGTTCTTTTGTGCATGTGCCAGTGGCTTTTCTACTTTGTCTGCCTAGGCACACCTGACATCCTTCCCTAGGGTTGCTCACCCTCTCCTTGTGCCCCTTCCTTATCTGCCACCCCTTTTCCATCACCTGGTATATGGCTAGGCCTTTACATGTGACATACCCATAGGATGCCCTTTAAGGCAGGAAAGGGGTCAGCTTCACCTCTGTGACCCCCCGTGCCAGGAGCAAGGCCTCCCACTGACTACACTAAATCAAAGCTTCCTGGATCTCTAGCTCATAATACCTGTGAGGTAGGGACTATTGCCACCCGCCTGCCCGCTCCCAAATGAGGTAAATAGACTCAGAGTTGTCAGGTGAGCTGACTGAAGTCATCAGGCTGGTAAGTGGTGGCATAGCCAGGATTCAAAACTGGGTCCAGCTATCTCCAAAGCCAAGCTCTCTCACCAGGCTCTGCTAATCTGGTAAAATGATGTTGAGTGCAACAGAGTTGTTGTTGTATAGGAGGAGGAGATACCATCATTTCCACCATGAGAAATCCCAACCCAATAGAATACTGTCCCTGCCCTTAGAGGCCTCCAAATGGATGAGGGGAGACATGATTCATGTCCCTGATGAGTGAGGCTTACAGAACACAAGCAAAAGTGACACACCATGTGTTCTAGTCTAGACTATTGGTTAGACTGAGAGACCATATATGGAGGTTCTCCATGGCTCCTGGTCCACTGCTCTTTGGACGCCCAGTCCAAATGAATGGGAGACTGCTGCCATTCAGCAAGAAACCAGACCACAAGTCCCCAGCACTGGCCCCCTAGACATGCAGGTTTGCCATCCTGTCCCAGCTGAGAACAGAGACTTAACTCATGGTATACCATCAAAAGCCACTGGACCCAAATTTAGTTTTTGGGTTTCTCTTTTGAGCAGTTCTACATGTAAGGGTTGATATTTTATGACTATTACTCCTTCTTAATGGTATTCCAAAGAACAATAAGAAAATGTATTTTTTAAAAAATAGACTGAAACTCATTGTCTTACCATTACCATATGGATTTATTGGATTCTTTTACAAATCTAAAACACATTTTGATATCTTGATGAACTATATTTTTCCTATATCTTGAAACGCTTTGCTATTTCTTCCTACTAAAAATTATCTCATATTACTCATTAATTATTCCCCAACTATGATAAACAAGACTAAGATAATAAGAAAATAGAATGATGGTATCACCTAGAAGAAAGATGCAATAGTGAAATAAAACCATCACTATTAGGTCATCCTTCAGTTTCCTTACTGCATTTCCCAAAATACCGTGTCATCTTTCAGACATCTGGAGACACTGAGAATTCAGGACTTTTCATTTGCCAACAATAATGACAAAAGAGAAGAAAACTGACAGAGGAGGACATTTCATACTTAGTAGACAAATCAAAAAACACAGAGACCCAGCAGCACTCTGGTCTCTAAGGATGATGGTGAAATTAGTCATATAAGCAAAATCTTTTCCTAAATTAATTTTCTCATATTGGTGAGTGAACAATATATTTCTAAAGACAAAAAATAAATGTGGTATTTTCATCCAGTTAAATCATTCAACAGGAAAGATTTCATCACACAATATTTTGTGACAAAACCTGGACCATCCTATTTTGCTGAAAGTGATGTGACAATATTCTTTCATCTTTATGGTGCCTATGCACCAAAATTTACTTGGTAGTTTTTAAGTGGAGACATGCTGAAGGCGGTTGTGTACAAAGGTGACTAAAGGGAAACATGCAATAGAAATGTAAACTTCATTGGTTATTACAATGTTTATAAATCTAAAATGAAAATGTTTTATAATTATGGAGAAAAGAAAACGGCTCTTCTCAACAAAATTGAGCCATTAAAAATTTCAAAAATATTGCATGTTGACAATGCAAGTACAGAAACAAGACAAAACAACAGAAGCAATGATGAGCTAGAGCCTATTAGAGATGTATGCAAAATCTGGAATCAGCAGTTACACAATGAGTGTTTCACATTTCATGCTTGGCAGTTGAGCAAGCACGTTTCTATGCTTCTGGTTCTCCACAAGGGACAGTGTGTTTTGGGTATATGCCTTCAAGGTAGGGAAAGTATGGAAGTTTGCTCTGTTTTAATTCATATATACACATATACGCGCACAAGTATTTTCATATATATGAATAACAGCTTTATTAAGATACAGTTCACATACCATAAAATTCACCTATTTGAAAGGTACAATTCAGTAGTTTTTAGTTTCTTCAAAGTTATGCTGTAAATACCTGTTAAAATTTGAATATTTTTGAATACTGGAATACTTGATAAAATTTATAATAAAATTGTTTTTCACTATCCCTTTATTCTTAGTTTTGTAATTTGTAAAATTACTTAAAACATAAAAGGAGGTGTCCACTGGACCCAAACAGTGAACGGTGATGACTGTTTTTCCTTGTATGTTGAGGTAAGACCAGTGAGCAAAAGATCCATCTCTTCTGGCCCCTCTCTGGCAAGAAAGCAGCCCTGTTGCTGTGCCTAGGCTTTCCCTTCCCCTTTGAAAAGTAAAAACATCCGTAATTCGAGGCCAGGGGAACTTTACCCTCTCTGTAGGCAACTGAGGATTCAAAGGATTCAGCTCTTCTGGCTCACCACACAAAGGACACAGGCTGGTCATGGGGCAGTCGATGGCCCGCCAGTGAGGGTGCGATGGATCCATCACAGCAGCGCACCCTGCTCCATGGACAAAGGCCCAGCTGCACCTGGCCAGGCCGAGCTGTTCCTACAACGCAGGACTGAAAAGCAGAGGCATGGTTCATTTCGATTTCAGGGCTAGTGGTGCTCATCTTACTTGTAAAACTAAGGGTTTGGCATCAGGTAAGTCGTTCCCAGCCTAGGGTCTCATGTTACTTGTTCTCAAATGGGAATAAGGGATCTTGAGATATTCTGAGTATTTCTCAAAGCCTAAGAGAAACCATACACTCCCCTAAGATATACTCCATGGGTTAATTAAACTCATTGTAAAATGGGTTAGTAATGGAATCTGTCCACTACAGGTAGGCTAAGAAGATTAAATGAGATGTTTATAGCAGCAGGCTCAGGGCATGTAACAATTATCTTCTTTCTCATCATGGTCATGCTGCTTATGTTATAAACGTTAACTTTGATTAATAACAACAAAGAAATGTTTGGTAGACAAAATAATATCAAAATATGATGTCCCAGAGGAAGAAAATGTAAGGAAAACAATCTTTGAGGTTGAAAATGTTCACTTTCCATGATATGTAAATCCTGCTCTGATATTGGCAGGCCCTGCTTTGAAATATAACAGCTGCATTTATACATAGCAATGTTGGAGCCCAGAAACAATCACTAGGTGGAAAATTGCACAAGGCATGGTAAAATTCCAAATTCACCACTTGTAAAATGGGACTGTTGATACCTGCTTAGCTGTACCCATATCCCAGAAGCAGTGGAAAGCATGGTACCTGTGGCCAGGGCCCTTACAGTTAGGAGGGGGAGTATCCATCATCATGAATTTAGCCATGAATGATACTCAAGAAGATATGCTTAAGAAGTAATAATAACAGCTAGCACTCATTGAGCACTTGCTGTGGGTCAGGCACTATGCTAAGCACTCTACAGGCAGATAACCAAAGGGAGGCACAGAGAGGTAACTGATGAGCCCGAGCTCATACTGCTAAGTTGTGGACCTGGTGCTGAATCCAGATTGTTCGGCTTGAAGAGCTGAGCTCTTGTTATGTTAGAATGTCTCCAAACAGAGATAACATACTAGATGACAAACACTAAAGAAACATGTATTGATATTTTGATCTTTAAATTAACATCCACCATAGCCCTGTGAGATAACTGAGGATCAGAAAGGTCCAAGGTCACCCTCTCACTGAGCAATGCTGGTGTCAGGATTTGAACCAAGGTCTCTGACTGCAAAGCTCAGCTTCTCCCCATGACCTCTCAAGAGTCTCCTTAGGAAAGCACTCTGCAGAGGAAGGTGTCCCCACCCCCTTCACCACCAGTGCTGCACCTGACACCCACACAGACTTTGCCCAATTTCCCAGGTAGGGGTACAGAGGATTGGCTAAGTAAAGATGCATAAGCCCTTGGGGCTCAGACTAACAGGGGAAACAATGCAACATGGTGGGCAAACTTCAACTAAGTTCCACTAGAGCCAGTCACAAGAGCACAAGCAGTGTAAACTGGTACAAAGGCACAAAAGGGGAGTGGTGAGTGCTGGGAGCTGCAAGTCATTGTCTGGCCTTTCCTTCAAGAGTTCTGTAGGCCAGGCGGATGGCTCACACCTGTAATCCTAGCACTTTGGGAAGCCGAGGCAGGAGGATCACTTTAGGCCAGGAATTCAAGACCAGCCTGAGCAAGAGCCAGACCTGTCTCTGCAAAAAACAGAAAAAGCTAAAATCTCTGACTGTGCTCAGCACCACACATGAGGCTAAGCGCCTGTCCCTGCAAGACAATGACAACGTAAGACTGCTTCACCAAGAGTCAAAAGGCCTTGACGAATCAGTAAGGAGAAACAAGGTCCCTCGTTCTCTAACAGCAGCAATGTTCAGGGTTCAAGGAACCACTCAGCTCTTTAAGGAGTAGTTGCTCCTGTGGTCCAGCCCTAGATGTAAGAATAAAACCATCTGGTCAAGCAATGAGCACTTTGAAGTCTCCCTTCCCACTTAAGACATATTAAAGTTTTAAAAATGTGCAAAATTATACCATCTGGGGAGCAATTACTATGAAAATCAAGATTAACTTTTGGTGGGGGCTGTGTCTGGAGTGGGACACACAGGGACTTCTGGGGTAGCTTGCAATTCTTGATGGAATGTGGTTACTGAGTGCTCACTTGAGCTCTGCATTTGTCTTGTGTACTTTTCTGAAATAAAAGGATTTAAAAGAACAAAACTCCTAAACTTTCTTATAACCAAGAAAGGGAGGGACTTTTGGTCTTTTAAAATGGTTACCTAAGGCCATTCACTCTGATGATTCATCACGCTATACATTAATAATCTGCATGCTTTTCTGAGTCACAATCCAGTAAGTTTATTTCTCCCTCCCCAAACTGCTACTCTTGCTGTGCATTTCCTTTGTTACAGCACCACCTGGTGGGAAATTAATAGCACTTTCTCCCACAGACTACATTTGCAATTTTAAGGGGACCAAGGTTTGCAAAAACAAGGAATTTAAAAGATCACCTAACCTATGAAGAATACCTGTGACTGGCTGTGCCAGTACTTGACTCTAAGATCTTAGATGACCAGGTCTTAACCTGTTCCCAATACCCAGTAATCTACAGATGTTCAAATTAGTTAAACTACTTTCACTATAAATAATCCTGTCACAAATGAACTATACCATTGCTAAGTTCAGAAATAAATACAGGAATAAAGAAACTTAGCTCAGTTAAAAATACTAACATTTTCAGTAAAATCATAAAGTGCCAATAGTTTTACCTATAAAGGATAAATAAAATCTTACAAACCATTCATCAGCTTGAGAAAGGGCTTGTTCCTGGAAGCATGTCACCCTAGGGTGAGGGAAAGCACTGAGTATTTAAGAATGTAGTTTCTGTATTCCAGCTTTAGTTCCTAGCCACAAGATATTACACTACAAACAAAATAAACCCACTCCCTAAACCCGACAAATGGGTAATTAATACATCAGCTATGCCACTGATTACAGAATTCAGTAGAGGGGTGTTCTCTAGTAGACTCCTGGTCTCAATTCCAAAAACTGACAAAAACGGTGACATGATTAAGACAGAAGTCAGTACAGACATCAAAGGTGCTTTCAAAAAGGGGAGGACTGATCTGCGAGATAAAGTTCTGAGGTTTTTGACACATTAATATACAGCAGCCTTCCTTCCGTGTAAGTGGGGGATTGGTTCTAAGACCCCCTTCATATACCAAAATCCCCAGTTTCATAAAACCTAGTCAACATTACACTTTAAATCTTCACTAGATTACTTTTAATGAAATAATGTAAATGCTACGTAAATAGTGGTTAAACTGTATTGTTTAGGGAATGACTTACAAAAATCTGACATGTTCAGTAGACACAACCATCCACTTTTTTCTGAAGAGTTTTGATCCAAAGTTGGTTGAATCCAGATTCAGAACCCTCGGATATGGAGGGCTGACAGCATTTGTCACTATGGAAGTGTCCACTTAAAAATGGTTAAGATGATAAATTTTATATTATGCTTACGATTACAATAGCTAAAAAGGGAGCAGGGGCAGATACGTTTGTGTGCTCCCAACGTAATTCATTAATTCAAATATTAAGCCCTTATTATGTGCAGTGTCTGCCATTGTGCTCACACTCTGAGAAGGCAACCAAATAATCAAACAGCGCCTGCTAGGCAGTCTGTGAAGCTAGGGTTATTTCACCAGCCAGGCCACATCACCACCAGGATGCAGCCACCTGTCTTGGCCTGCCAGGCCCATGACAGCAGTCATTGGTAAGTACCCTCTCTGTGATCAATCACAATCTGGTTTATCATTAGTCTTGTAGAAGCTTCAAGCCAACCTGTCCTTCACGAGTTTTGCCTGAGGGCATCCAATTTCTTACAGATACCAGCAGAAAATACTTCAAAACATTATCAGAATGTAGATCTAGCCAGCAGAGCGGCTCATGTCTGTAATCCCACCACTTTGGGAGGCTCAGAAAGGAGGAATGCTTGAGCCCAGGAGTTCAAGGATGCAGTGAGCTGTGATCCCACCACTGCACTCCAGCCTGGGCAACACAGCAAGACCCTGTCTCCAAAAGACAAAAAAAAAAGTGGATTCTAATGGCAGCTTTATACTTATACTTTTACTTCTGAGCCTTAAATTCAGTGGCTCAAGCAAATTTCCTTTACACTTTAGACATGTTGAGGATTAAATATGTAAAGAACAGCACACAGCATGACAAAACATGGCCATTGTGTTTACTTTCTATGTGCAATATGGACTTCGTTATGCATCAGGGGAAAAAAATCATCTTAAGTATCTTAAGTATCCTCCTTCAAAGCCTACAATCCTGAACTATAGGACAATTAATCAAGGTGCTGCCCTGCTAGCCATCAGCCCCAAGACACAGGATATTTCTCTGGTTAACTCTGGTCTTTTAGTTCTGGCCTTTCCCTGCAAATACAAGTATGGTTAAAACGAAGAGGATAAGTAATGCTCCACAAGCCAACATGACACCTGCAGTCTGAATCCTGGATATATAGTATAGTCAGTCCACCTTGTATCTTTGTACGAGACTTTATTAAACGTCTTTACAGAGGAACATCCAGACTCCAGATGCAGCTGCCGAGGAGACCCTGAAACCAAATGAAGCACAAAAGTAAGAGAAACTTTACCTGAGCTACCAAGTTCCTTCATTTACCAAATGGGTACACATTCCCACTTAGGCTTTGCATCAAGATTAAATAAAATACACAGAGCACTTAGAAATGCAACACCTAGAGACAAAAAAACAAGACGTGCTGGGCACAGGATGCTTGGTGTTACTGTCTAACAGAGGCTACTAAAGGAAAGAACAGCTAATTACTAGCAGCAATGTCTTAAAAATCTTGAGCAAATGAAGGGAGGACAACAAATGAAAATTCCTATCTGACACACGACAGTAAAAGTAGGAACTTCTTTCTTAGGAGAACAAAGGCAAACAACACCATTCCCAACAGAATTGTGGGTTAAATACGCCCTAGGATCCAGCCTGTATTCTCCCATAAAAAGCAAATGTAATCTAATTTTTATTCACCAAATGCTTACCACAGTGTGGGATACAAGCATTCACAGAAAGGAAAAGGAATAGGAAGGACCCTATTCTGCCCCAAGAGGCCCCTGCAGACTTACCTGTTATGCTGTGGGGACTGGCTGGGGCATGGCAGGCGGCTCTGGCTTCCCACCCTTCTGTTCCGAGATGGGGGTGGTAGGCAATATCTCATCTTTGGGTTCCACGATGCTCACATGGTCAGGCAGAGGTTTCTTAGGGCCAATCTTACCAGTAGGGTCCCAGGGTAGCATGATCTTCACCTTGATGCCCAGCACACCTGAAGGACACCACAGTTAGGATGTGGCTGGGGTTGCACTGGCCCCCCCACACAAAAGGACAGAAGAAAGTTTACTCAAGTACCTTGGGTCTGTTCCCTTCTCAGACAAATGCCTCTAAATCAATCAATGAACAGGACACTTTTGCAAAAGGAACCCATGCACAGCACCACAGAACATGGTACTGACAAGGACCAAGAGCAGGACGTGACCTTTCTGACTCGTCATCGTGTCATCACTGAAGGGTGCACAGAGGATCAAGACAATGACAAACCAACTCTCGGATCTGACTGATCTCAGCAATTCCATTCTTACAGATCATTGCAGCTAATCAGTAAACCTAAGGAGTACAAACATACCCAGCTACTTCCAAGATAAATCCCCCTAAATACCAAGGAGTCTATGGAAAACCACATCTATCCACTAATGTGCCCTTTGCTCTAAGCATTCCCAGCTAGCTGCTCACCCTGTCTGAGCAGCACATGGCGCACAGCAGTGTCAACGTAGTAGTTAACAGGGTCCCCACTGTGAATCATCAGGCCATCCACAAACTTCATGGACTTAGCCCTCTGTCCGCGGAGTTTCCCAGACACCACGACCTCACAGCCCTTGGCTCCACTCTCCATGATGAACCGCAGTACACCATAGCAAGCTCTTTGGAAGAATAAGAGACACCCAGTTATTACCAAAGAATGCCAAAATGTATTCACCCACCTGACGAAGTTTAAAAGACAAAATAAGACTTACTCTACATTGACTATTTTCAATGATCCTTTAATGGAGAACAAATTTGACCAGAGCCTGTCCCAAGAAATAGCATTTCTCTTCCATGCCTGTCACACCTAATGTTAGGGTAAGATTCTTCAGGGAATGTACGTCAAATTCATTCTAACCAAGTGGTTTCCAACCCTGGCTGCATATTAGAGCCACCTCAGAGGCTAATATAAAAAACAAACCCTGATGCCAAGGCCCTACTCCAGGCCAATTATAGGCAATCTGGTGGTCCCTTTACGGTTTACTGAAATATTCTTCAACCTCCAGAATTCATGATCACCAAGAAACCTAACCAATTTAAGACCCTGGCTACCTTGACATTAGAATGCTGGGGGTGGAGGTGGAAACACTTTTAGGTCTATAAAACTGGTAATAAGCTGTAAAATATCACACCCCACCCCCCAACTCATTCATTTACACCCTGGGAGATGCTAATTGGATAACTAGCCACCTGCAGGTCCTTTCACAGTATCTCATTTAAGGAGCCACATTAGAAAATACCAGATCTAAGTGTTGGAGTAGTTCTTGCTTTAGTGTACGCAAAAACCACATGGAGGGCTTGTTAAGACAGATTGCTGGGCCACAGTCCCAGTTTCCATTCAGTGGGTCTGGGATGGAAACTGAGATTTTTTTATTTCTAACAAGTTCTCAAGTGATGGCAGGGTTGCTAGCCCAGGAACCAAGCTTTTGAGAACCATTGTTCTAAGCAATGAAACTGGCACTCAAATCAAGCAAGCACTCTTTTCTACATGTCCTTACCTACAGCCTTGCCTACACTATCCATCCCTACCAGGTCCCACGCCATAGCTTTTGTGCCATTCCTCTAGGCAAGGCGTTCTAATTACTTCACAAATAGTAAAACTACACAAAGAACTTCCTACTGATATCTTACCAGTATGCCCAGCTCGAAGGGAAACGAAACCTCATGTTCTTTACACGCTACCACTCCTCAGGTAACTATCTGCATACAGCTCAGGTAGCTAAGTGTCTAGATTTTAAGCTCTCACCCATCAGGACTGTCTTACCTCTCTATGGTCTCAGTAACAGTGAACACATTAAATGGACTGGAATGAGTCTAGCTTGTTCTGAATTTCACAGTATCCCAAAAGTACTAAGACACTTACTTCTTCTACTACTACTAACATATATCCATAAATAACACATGCCCAGTAAGAGGCTGAATTATTTCTCATTGTCCATCCCCCACAGGACTCTTTCTAAAGCCTCATCCTCACCAAGACCAATTGGAGTTGGTCCCCTCCCTGTACAGTTCTATTTCTGTTCTACTCCCAAAGCACTCAGAACATGTCTCCATTACAGCACTGACCGCCCTTTATGGTTTTTGCTTCTTTAGTAGTCTTGTTAGCTTGTCAGTTCAGCGAGGGCATCAATTAGCAGTATTCTATTGTTACAACCCTCAGAGACTAGCAGATCCTGCCACTTCTTAACAGTTCATCTGCTAAATTAACAAAATGGCAGGCACACTGTATTTTGATCCACACAAAAGGCAAGACTGTATCTTCTTGGCCTTTTGACTGGGATCAAGCATAAAGTCTCAGGACACTTACCTCCGCACAGCAAGCCCTCCAAGGAGTTTGTAACGCAGAGATTCTGCCTGGGCAATGGCACACAGACCTCTAGTGGCCACCTTTTCAGCATAAAGCTTTAAGGGAAGCAAGGCACATCCTGTTACCTTCACCATTGTCAATTAAAAGGGAGCACATTTGTCATAAAAGCATTTTTTCCCGCACCATCACATATATTTTAGTATCCCTCAAGTACAAAATCACTTCTACTACCCACACATAGTATACAGTGACACAGGCCGAATCACTCCTCATTGCCCTCCCACCCTGGCTCCTTCTCTAGCCACACCAAGGAGACCAATGGGATAGTAATCGGTCCATCCTATGCATCATTTCCATACCTAAGTTGCATGTAAAATCCTTTAACCACCAGACACTGGCAGAATAGGCCTGTAAGTTAAGCCCTCTGCTCATTAAGAGAACTTCAACAAAACACCGATCCATTTGTAATATTTATTCATCATGAATAAATAATTAAGGTCTCCAAGGCGATGTTGAGTGTTTTTAGAAGTACCATGCTAAAGAGCCATTATCTCTGACATAAGCCAGAACCACTCACCTCTACACTGCCCTCTGGGAAGCCAAATCTCTTCTGAACTACTGCGGTTAATTCCCGAATGCGCCGGCCCTTCTCACCAAGAACATTCTGTGTTCTGGGGCAGGGGGACGACAATTCATGACTCTCACAAAATGCCAGATGTAAGTTTAAATCTCATTCTGCCACAAAGTATAAATTTTAGATGACAAAACCCCAAGCTAAATTTTTTAAAATAACAGATTTTAAGAAGCAATTACATTCACTAAGGCCAGATTCCCCAGTTGTCCCCTTAAGTTTATACAGAATAAACCACCTTAGTATACGAAATGTGGTCTTACTAATAACCTATCTAGCAGGGGAAAATAAGCTATCAAACAGAAACAAACTCACAGCACATCCCTTTGAACGAAACTCACAACCCGTTTTGTTTTAATTAGAACACCTGCGACCTAACTCATTCTCTTTAAGACTTCCTTTTCTCAGCCTTAAAGAGCCCTAAGCAGACAATAGGGGTATGAGCTCCCCACTTCAGTTCCTGCCAAAAACCAGATTCTAAGGACTCAGATAAAGCCAGCACCACAGAGAAAAAATAAAAATAAAGAGCACCTGCAACTGTTTTGCAGCCATTTCTGTTAACAGTCTGCTGAAGCAGAGAAAAAAAAAGCCGTTTTTACCCTTTAAAACCACCCAGCCACTTTTCCTCAACTGCCCAGCACTGCCCTCCATGTTTCTTCAGTGCTGCGGTGACATTCCCGCGCCCACCTCCCTTCTTTCTTTCCAGGGAAAATAAATATACTTTGTACTTCTATCCTAAACTTCAAGAATTCTTCCTCAAAAAAAAAAAAAAAAAAAAAAAAATCTTTCTCACCCGTGCCAAGAGCACTTAGTAAATTTTCACCCGTTCAGTATATACAATATAGGTGATGGCCAGTCAAGTGAGTTTTTACCTGGTGGCTAAGATAATGATTTCTGTCCTGGTTGGTGTAACTCGGACCTCAACTCCAGAGTAGCCATCTTCAGCCAGCTCCCGAGTAAGAAACTCATTCAGTTCAGCTTTGAAGATGCCATCAGCAACAAACTAAGCAAAAAACCAAAGTTGAAAATTAGGACGTGGGTGTAGGCTCACTTTCCCCTGAACCAGTCTAGTCTATCAGTCAATGCATCCCTTATCAAAACTCAACACTTCCAATAAACGACTTAGCAACAGTTTCAATACCCTTGGTTCCAACAGGAATGCAACAACCCTTCTCAGACAAATGCCTCTAGGTCATCTTTAGGAAGTTACTTCAACCAGGGCCCTTTAAACTGTGCCACAAAACGCAGCACAGAGTAGGCAACCTGGACAAAGGTAACACCCCCAGTCAGACTCGTCATCATCTCTTCATTGAAGGGCTTATAAAAAGAGGGATCGTTTATATTTATTTACACATGCAAAACGAAAGCTGCTCTAAAATGGCCCATTTATTTTATTCAGCACAGCAGGGACACTGTACTTTTAACTTCCGAAAGGAACCGTGGACTGAAGACAGCAGCAGTCTCACAGACACAACCTGGACTGTCAGAAGAATCCCAGCCAGGAACCTTGCCTCATTTCCCGTAACTGTGGGCTTACCTCTAATAGAGCTGGCAAATCCTAACTCACAAGAGCGTTGTAGATTTAACTTTAACACCGATGTATACATATACCAAGTGACAAATCGTTTATTTCTAATGATTTTTACACAGTTCTCGCCCATGGAACAACTAAAGTTAAACCCGAGGAAGCATTCTTCCCAGGTCCCCGGACGGAGCAAGCAATCACCGGCAGCGTTTCAACTGAGAGTCAGAAGGCTGCACCCAGACACGAGTAGGAAGGCAAGAACACACAGCTACCGCCCTTCCCAAAGCCATGATATAAGATGTGAGGGAAATGGCGCACGCCCTGCAACTACCACACGTTTACCAACTTCCTTGGCCAAGAAATGCTCACAAAATGCCTTCTCCAGGACCGGAGGGGGGTCCCGTACTGTCTGCACTCCATTGGGAGCCCGCGGAAATCTGACTCTCCCTTCCCTGGCCGCACAGCGTCCGACAGGCTCGGGCCTACCACTCAATCCGCCGCCATCCGCAGCCAGCGAGAACGCCAAGCAGCTTAAGCCGCTCCCCGGAGCAGGACGAGGAGCTGTGCGTCTCACGGCGGCACTTCAGGAAGCCCTTGACCCGCGCGGCGCCGCAATTCCAGAAGCTCACCTTCCTCTTCTTGGAGATCTGCACAGCCATCTTACCGCCGCACGCTGCCGAAAAGAAAGGAAATAACCCTCGGACGGAAGTGGGTATAAAGTACGCGGAGCGTCGCCAAAGAGCGGCGCGGCGCTGACGGAGACTCCCGTGCGCTCATGGGAAATGTAGTTTTTACGAAAAGAAGGCCTTAGGGGAGAGAAGGGTAATGGAGACGCCTGCAGGCAGAAAGAGGAAAGGGATCCCATCAAGCCCTCTTCGGAACTGCAGGGGAGCTTAGAGTTCAAGTCTCATAGTTTAAAAACGAGCAACGTGAGGCGCAGAGATGGAAATTACAGAGTTCACACAAGAACAGAGTTTAACCAGCATGGAACCCTGGTCCCGTCACTTCAGATCCACACTGTAATGAAAATCTGCTGAAAGCTCCTCAATGAAATTCATTTAGACGCCCCCTTCTCCTCCAATCTGTGTCCATTTCCTATTTACTAAATGATAATAATAACACTTAATGTTTAGTTAGTGTCCTAGGGACTGTTCTGTGCCCTTTATGTTGTTAACTCACTTACTCCTACCACACTTTCATAAAGTCAGTTACAATGTGTAACAGAAGCCACAGAGTAGTGGCTCGTGTGCTCATAATTCTTTTTCAATTAAAAAAATTCCCCTTCATTTTATTATTAAAATTTCCAAGCATACAGAAAAGTTGAAAATCCTATACAGATATGCATCACTTAGGAGCTACAATTAAAATGTTGCCATATTTGCTTTATCACATATCTATTCATCCCACCAATGCCTTTTTTGATGCATTTCAAAGTAATGCATCAGTCCACTTCACCCCTAAACATTTCAATTGTTTTATTTTAAATTTGAGTAGTTTCCCCTCATTTAAAAATCAGACTATTTCTCTGAATAACTATTTCAGGTTTTTCTTAAGCATATAGAAAGACCAAAGCTCTAGGAAAAGAGTGGGCCCACATTCCCTCGTGGCAGCACTCTCCATCCCTGTTAGATGAAAAGGGGCTTTCCAATGTGCCACAGTCCCCGGAAGCCTCACTCAATTAATTTTTGGTCTTAGAAGCCATCGGAGTGTTTAACTCCAGCACTAAAACAACTCTGATGCAAAGTGACCTGTCCTATAATCATGGAATTAACTGAGTTCTGTGGGAGGTGAGCAGAAGGACCAGGGAAAAGGAAAGAAGTAGATGAACCAAAGAGATATTAATAGATAGCCGTGGACCTGATATACCTTGAAGACAGATTGAGGTTGAAGGGGAATTGAGAATGATGCTCTGGTTTCTGACTTCAGTGGTGGATGCTTGGTGACAACCCTCAATGAGATGAGGAACCCTGGAACAGGTTTTTTTTTCCTCCATCTGTCATCTCTCTCTGCTCTTCACTCACCTTCTCATCCACCTCCATGGTCAGTGGCACCAGGTTGCTGAAACCATGAGCCTGGAGAATCTGCCTGCCTGACTCTATGTCTTCACTAGGGACATGGGCACTGCAGGGGAGCACTCAGCCTTGCATGCTAGGGTCAGAATAAAGTCACAGCAGTGCACCCCAACTGGCCTTTTAATCCTTCTAGATGAAATGCCTCTATTTCCTCATTCCAATATGGCTCTCATTCTCCTACAGTATCTATAATAATCTTTGTCAAAGCCTGAACCCCAGAATCTCCTCCTCACTCTCGGTAGTCAATCTGCTTTCCAACCCCTTGCCCCCTAAATAGATTGTTCAGTCAAGAATTGCCTCCCATCCATCCTATAATCCTATGTGTCACTGGCCACCCTACCTGGAGACCCTCCTCCTGCCCAAGGTCAACCTCCCTTTTGCGCTGTTCACATTTAGCTCTGTTTCTCTGAGACTTTGCTCTAGCAATCATTCACTCCCTTTCCTGTGATACTCTTCCTTCATACTGGCTCTTTCCCTTCCCCACCAGCCCCCCATGTTAAATGACACTTCCTTCAGGGTTGTGCCTCTCCTAGTTGCTTCCATAGCAACTGTACATCCTCCACCATAACACTCATCTTACCAGGCTGGAATAGTCCGTTTATGTGTTTCTCCCAGTAAGCTCTGTAAGAGCCCAAACCAAGCCTGTTTTGCTCATTATATCTAGAGCCTAGGATCTGGCCAGGCTCAGGCCCAGTGTCAGTAAAAGTTTGATGAGGAAACAAAGCAATGCATGGATTCTGGTTTTTAGATCAGCTATTGGTAGAATGGTTTACATGAATATGCTTGCAAGTGCCATATCTCATCTGGGATGTTCATAAAACCAAATTGGAGACTCAAAGCCCTGGATCAGATAGCAGCAAGTTCTTTGAGGTAAATGCCACCTCTTGAGGCTCCATGGTAGCTCATATGTTGCCCTTCCCCAGTGACACCCCGCCTGGATGTCATCTTCTGGTCCCAGGAGAAAGCCCATGAAGGAAGTCTTTGTCTTTGTCATAATGCCGTTTGTTTTATCTAAGACTATTATAAGAAAAAGACATTCTGTTACTCAAAATAACACTATAAAAATAGTAGTAGTCACAATACATTGAATTCTAATTAAGAGCAAGAACTGTGGGAGTGCCTCAATCTCTGCCTGGGTATCCAAAATATAAACACAGTTTTATCTATTTAGCCCACTATGTCACGGAATCGTCCCTGGACTTGTGAAGAAAGGACTGTGTGTCTGAGAACACATACAGTTTTGTGGCCACACTTGGACTATGCCTGGGCCCCGTGAGCACCACAAAGCTACATTCCTGAAATTCCTAAAAATCAAAGGTGAGACTTGCCCTGGCTGAATGAATATAGCCCACAGTTTCTGAGAATAGTTTAGTCCCTTGAAAACCAGTATAGTGGAGCCTCATAGAAGGCATGTAACTTCCCTGAATCCAGCTCGGGGAGCTTGGCTAAAAAGGAGAGAGAAGTGAAACAGTGACAGGGAGGGTGGGTGTGCCTGCCTCGCTGCCGTGAGTGCGTGGCTCAGAGTGAGGTGGGAGGACAGAGGAATTTCTTCTATTCTCTCAGGTAGTGTAGCCTTGCTTCCCCGAGGACCTCTTACGGGGTGAGGATCTAGCTGAAATAGTGTTCAAAGATTGATGTTTTTCCTACAAGACCCCTGAATAAGCTAACAACTTTATCTAGTTTTCAACCAGAGAACCAGGGATCTGTGCCAGTCGTGGATGAAAGACCAGATTCATAGTGCTTCGGTTTCCACTAGGGCACCTGTTAAGGGATTGCTATTCTACGGTAATGGCGACCATAATTTGGTTGTCACTTACTTTAGACTCTAACACCCCCAGTGAGACACAGTGATGTCATCACATTCTCACTGATTTGATTTAAATTGATCATTGGCTCACTCTGAGCTTCGAGTTGAATCTCTGCATATAAATAGAAGAATGCTGTAGGATAAATTTGAACAGATTTTTTTTTAACTGCTTTGTATCATTTCTAAAAGACTCACACTTCTGAATATCCCTACTTGAAATAAAAATAGGATCCAGTATATGGAAGGGTGTGATAAAAGAAGCATCCTCACACTGTAGGTGGGGTGTAAATTGGTACTTCCTTTTTGGAGGGCAGCCTGACAGTATCCACTGAAACAGGAGATGTAGGTACCCTTTGGCCCAGCAAATACATTCCTTTTTACCTCATGCAGAAAAACATTTACATAAATGTACACGGAAGAGGGTGCAAGAATGCTCATTATAACATTATTAGTAATAGTGAAAAATAAATTATAAACAGCCAAAAAGCTTTGCAGTAGGAAAATGGTTATGGACTATTGTGCAGTGATTAAAAAGAATGAGATGGATCTACAAACTCACATGAAAAGAGCACCAAGAAATATCATTATGTAAAAAAACTAAGTTGCAGAACAATATAACTGTATGATATTTATGTAAAATAAAATAAAACATGTATACACAAGTAAATGCATGGAAAGATGTATGCCCAACTGACAGATAACTAAGGTTGCCTCTGGGGAACGCAGCAGTATTGGGGGAGGTGAAGGAGCAATTTGCTTTATGCTTGACTTTTCTTATAATGAAAATATATTCATGTATTACCTGTGAAATGAAAAGAAAGAAAAATGTAAGGAACCACAAACATGGATTTCTGATCACGTAGTCGCTTGTGATACAATATGGATGTCTTTGCCATCAACAACAAATTCCATAATCCTTTTTTTCTGAAAATTCAGAGTCTCTTAATCAGACTATAAATCCATATTGTCTTATATAGTAGCCACTGGCCACATGGGCTATTGAGCACTTGAAAATGGCTAATCCAAGTGGAAAAGTGCTGTAAATGTAAAATGCACATCAGGTTTTAAAGTATAAAAAAGAATAAAAAATATCTTATATAGATTACATGGTGAAACAATAACATTTTAGATATATTGGGCCATTAAATAAAATGTTATTAAAATCAAGGATGGATGTGTGGCTCATGCCTATAATCCCAGCACTTTGGGAAGCTGAAGTGAGAGGATTCCTTGAGCCCAGGAGTTTGAGGCTGCTGTGAGCTAGGCTGACGCCATGGCACTCACTCTAGCCAGGGCAACAGAGCCAGACTCTGTCTCAAAAATAAATAAATAAATAAAAATAAACATAATGTACATACTTTAATTTAAAATACTTTATTGCTAAAAAATGTTAATGATCACCTGAGCCTTCAGCGAGTCATCTTTTTGCTGGTGTATGGTCTTGCCTCGATGTTGACGGCTGCTGACTGATTAGGGTAGTAGTTGCTGAAGGATGGGGTGGCTGTGGCAATTTCTTAGAATAAGACAACAATGAAATTAGCCACATGAATTGATTCTTCTTTTCATGAAAGGTTTTTCTGTAGCATGTGATGCTGTTTGATAGCATTTTACTTACAGTAGAACTTCTTACAAAATTGCAGTCCGTCCTCTCAAACCCTGCCACTGCTTTATCACCTGTGTTTATATAATATTCTAAATCCATTGTTGTCATTTCAACAATGTTCACAGCATCTTCACCAGGAGTGGATTCCATCTTAAGAAACTATTTTCTTTGTTCATCCCTAAGAAGCAACTATACATCATTCAAGTTCTATAGAGAGATTGCAGCAATTTGGTTACATCTTCGGGCCCCACTTCTAATTCCATTTCTCTTGCTATTCCCACCACACCTGCAGTTACTTCCTCCACTGAAGTCTTGAACCCCTCAAAGTCATCCATGGGGGTTGGAATCAACTTCTTCCAAACGCCTGTTAATGTTGGTTTTTTACCTCCTCCTATGAATCACGAGTGTTCTTAATGGCGTCTAGAATAGTGAATCCTTTCCAAAAGTTTTCAATTCACTTTGCCCAGACCCATTAGAGAAACCATTATCTATGACAGCAATAGCCTTACAAAATGTATTTCTTAAATAATAAACCTTGAAAGTTGAAGTTACTCCTTGATCCATGGGCTGCAGAGTGGATATTGTGTTAGCAGGCATGAAAACAACACTAATCTTCTTGCAAATCTCCATCAGAGCCATTGGGTGACTAGGTGCCTCGTCAATGAACAGTAATATTTTGAAAGGAATCTTTTTTCTGAGAGTAGGTTGCAACAGTGGGCTTAAAATATTCAGTAAACCATGCTGTAAGCAGATGTGCTGTCATTCAGGCTTTGTTGTTCCATTTATACAGCACAGACAGAGTAGCTTTAGCATAATTCTTAAGGCTCTAGGATTTTCAGAATGGTAAATGAGCATTTGGCTTCAATTTAAAGTCAGCAGCTGCATTAGTCCCTAACAGGAGAGTCTGTCCTTTGAAGATTTGAAGCCAGGCATTGACTCAATGAAAGTCCTAGATGGCATATTCCTGGCCTCCCTATTTCTTGAGACACAATAGTATTGAAATTAGGTCAATTAATAACCCTACAGTGGCTTCTAAGTGTTCAAATGAAAGGAAGAGCCTTACGTCTCTCACTTTAAATCAAAAGCTGGATGATTGAGTTTAGTGAGGAAGACGTGTCTGAAGCTGAGCTAGGCTGAAAGCTAGGCTGAAAGCTAGGCCTCTTGTGCCAAACAGTTAGCCAAGCTGTGAATGCAAAGGACAAGTTCTTGAAGGGCATTAAAAGTGTTACTCCAGTGAACACATGAATGACAAGAAAGTGAAACAGCCTTATTGCTGATACGGAGAAAGTTTCAGTGGTCTGGATAGAAGATCAAACCAGCCATGACATTCCCTTAAGCTAAAACCTAATCTAGAGGAAGATCCTAACTCTCTTCAATTCTTTGAAGGCTGAGAGAGGTGAGGAAGCGGCAGAAAAAGTGTTTGAAGCTCGCAGAGGTTGAAGGAAAGAAGCCATCTCTGTAAAAGTGCAAGGTGAAGCACCAAGTGCTGATGGAGAAGCCACAGCAAGTTATCCAGATCTAGCCAAGATCATAGATGTAGGTGGCTACACTGAACAACAGAATTTCCATGCAGATGAAAGTGTTTTCTTTTTCTTTTTTTTTTTTTTTTAGAGACAGAGTCTTACTTTGTTACCCAGGCTGGAGTGCAGTGGCACAATCAAAGCTCACTGTAACCTTGAACTTGACATTATGATAATTCTGGAAATTATAGACTTTTGAGGCTGGGCTCCAGCAATCCTTCCCACCTCAGCCTCCCAAGTTGCTGGGACTACAGGTGCATGCCACTGTGCCTGGCTGATTTTTTAATTTTTGTAGAGATGGGGTCTTGCTATGTTGCCCAAGCTGTTCTGGAACTCCTAACCTCAAGTGATCCTCCCACCTCGGCTTCCCAAAGTGCTGGGATTACAGGTGTGAACCACCATGCCCGGCCTAAAAACAGCCTTCTACTGGAAGAAGATGCTGTCTAGGACATTCAGCACATGGAAAGGAGTCATTGGGTGGGACAGATTTTCGTTGATTTTAATGCAAACAAACAACTTGGCATTTAGGTTTATATTAATTTTCAGGGCTTTTGGTTAGTGAGTCACCTTTGACAAGTACTACCTAACACTAACAAGTGGCTCACGTCTCTGTTTTTAGTGGAAGACCAACGGACACCAGTACCTTTCATTCTCACTCACACTGGGCACCATTTGACTACGACTCTTATACTACTATGGTGTATAGGGCAGAGAAAACTCCTTCAAAGGAAAAATGTGGGAATAAGCAGACCAGAGATCAGACTGCTGGAGCAGAAAGATGTGGCCAAGGGAGAGAAAAAGGCCAAAGAGTTCCCAGCCTCATCAGGCTTCATCCAGGGGTGTTGAACCAGAATCTGCTCTTGAGAGATGGGGCCCAAGGACCCCCCAGTAAGGGCTAGGAAGGGAAGGGCAGTCTCAGTGGCCATGCAGGTAAGAAAGACTGGCTGGACCCTTCTTGAGAGGGTGTTACAGAGCCCAGGTTGAGTATGGAGAACACAGGTGAAGTACCCAGAGTTAGTAGGTTTATCCAGTTTAATTTTGGAAGGCTCTCCCAAAGCTGTGAGTACTGCACTCTCTGGCAGCCACAACTATTATAGCAACTACAGCAACTTGGTCAATTTCTTTCCCAGATTGAGTTGGGGCCACTGCTCTCCAAATCCTGCCACCCTTACCCCTTCAACTTGCCCACTAAGCAGGTGGGCATCTTTGGCAACCCCATTCAAGGGCCTGAGAATCTGGGACAGTACATAGCTGGGGAGGGTGGGCATGCTCCACAGAAACAACGGGCAGGAGGCTGGCTTCCCAGGATTGGACTAGGGAAATCCACACATAAGGGACTGAATTTACTATGCGACTCCACTGGTGTGATCAGAGGACAGGAACAAGATGGTAACAAGCCAGTGCTACCAACTGCCCACCTTCCTACCTGGAGCAAGGCTGCGTGTAACAGGCTGGTTAGCTTGGAGGCAAAGCAGGAGGGCAAGAGTTAAGGACTGGCATGTGGCCAACGCTGTCCAGGGAGGGCAGGAGCCAGGCCTTGGCTATGACAGGGACAGAGAGGGCTCTTTCTTGGAGATGAGTGCTGTGGGCTTTTGTAGAGAGAAGCCATTGGAACCATCCAATCTAGTTCTCCAGACCCTGACTCCAGAGATTTGGGAGGCCTGGGGTCCTGGCTCCAAGTAACCTCTGCTAAGCCTTGGGCTTCTCCAGAGACGTGTCAGATGTGTCCTCGTGGACATTGCAGACCTCCACATAGTCATGGAGTGTCAGGGACGATGCGGGGCAATGGATCTTGCCTTCCTTGCTGTCAGGGATGTAAAGCAGCACAGCTGCTCTGGACAGTTTGGTATCCTCGAGGACTGTCGATTGTGCATCCCAACAGGCCGGCAACTCAACCCCTCGGTGTACAGCCTAGAGCCCTGGACTTCCAAATGTTGTGCTCACATTTTCCCTGCAAGAATTTGAAGGATGGGGTTTTCTTTTGTGCACTTAAAGTTATGTAGAACCTTAACATAAGTAGAACTTTTCACCGTAAGTTTACATAAACTTGTAAAGTCTATAATTTCCAGAATTATCATAATGTCAACACTTCAGAGCAGTTAGTCACTCTTCGAAATGTATCCATAAGAATATAAATGCCACAGTAATTTGATACCCACAATCATCACTTGAAAAATACACAAATAAGTTTTTCTTGAACAGTTGCATATTTTGTATTGTTTAATTTTCTCTCTGAACTTATATTTCCATCCCACACAGCACTGGGAATGTCTTCATGCTCCCTGGAAAATCCAGAGTCCCGGTGGAGTTGATCCGTGACCTCTTACCCATTCACGCCCCTTGCCCTGGTTGGCTAAGTTAATTCGGGTTTAGTCTAGCTGGGTAATTTTCCAGGAAGATCCTGACCTGCTGGGTGTTTTCCCAGCCCAGTGGCCCGTTGAAATTTAGTTCCTTTCCATTCCCTTTGTTTACTCATCAAAAAGGGTCTGAACCAGGGCCCTAACATGCAGGGGCCAATCACACTCTCAAACTTATGAACAGTTGTTGGTTATATAAACAACAATTAATTTCATGTACTTATAGTTACCGTTATTGAGAGCTTGTAATGTACTAACTCTCACTGTTCTAAATACTTTATATACCCTATATACCCCATAATCCTCACAATGCAGTTTAACCTGTTACCTTACTACTAACCAGTTTTACTAACAACAGGAAACTGTCTTCCGAGACCAAAAATCTAGCCCCCTAAATCAAATTACTTATTAACATCCAGGAATTTAATGGGGTAGGCAATGTTGTTTTCCAGATGTAATTGATAACTTTTCACCACCCGGAAGCCACAATTGGAGAAGAGATACCTAAGACATCTTAATTGTATTGAAATCTGGGATAAGAACATGCATTACATTCTTCATGTCAAGTGCTTTCAATGAACTAAAATCAACACAGGATAGTAGGTAGTGGAATAAACCGTTTGGGACCACAAAATGTCTCAGGATCCCAAGTCCAGCACAGTCCAAATGCGAAGAGGGGATGTCGCCCATGAGAGGGAGGGCCGCTTGGAAGAGGAGCCGCTAGGGGGTGGCAGAGCGCAGCGGAGCCGGCTCGGTCGCAGGCGCCCCGCGGTGGCCCTGCAGCAGGAGCCGACCCAGATGAAAAAGCCTGGCGAGAGAACCCCTCTGACTGCCAATTCCTCACCGCCAGCACACAGCTCCTCCCGAAGGGGAAGTGGGGCGGGTCGCCTGGAGGGATGTTATGGACCAGTGCTGGCCAACAGACATACCATGTGAGCCACATAACGGCGTGATTGCAAATTTTCTAGTAGCCACTTTAAAAAGAAAAAAAAAAAAAAACAGGTGACACAAATTGTAATAGTAGTTTTTAGCTAACCCCATATATCTAAAATATTATCATGTCAGCCTGTCATTAATATAGAAATCATTCAGATATCTTACATTCCTTTTTCAGCAGTAAGTCTTTGAAATCTGATATTTTCTATTTACTACTCTTCTTAAGTCGTACTAGTTACATTTCAAGGGCTCAATAGCCACTTGTGGCCATGGATAGTTCATTTGGGTCAGGTTAGCACCTGCTGTGGACAAAGGGCTTAGGAGGGTTTCGGCAGGATCCTGGGGAGGTGGTCAGGTCAAGGGCTTCTCCTGGCCCCATCAACAGCCTTGACCTCCAGCCCTGCCACCCCACATCTCGCACACAGTTCCTCCAGGCCTTGCTGTCTCTTTCTTCACCCCTCAGGCCCCCTCCTTGCTAGACCAGAGCTGCTCTCTGCAATGCAGCTGAGCCTGGCCTGCCCCAGATCAGGAAACTTTTATGGCTCCCCTGTCTCTCTGCTTCCCTCTCCGAGACCAGGCTGTTCAGGATTCAGGAGGTTTGAGAGTTCAGATGGCTGAATTTCAGAGGAGGACAGTGATCGGGAAGGCAACACCACCACCACCAACTGCGTTCTTGATCCAGTTTCCCACCAGGAAGGCAGATCCGAAGAGAGGTTAAGAGCAGGCTCTGGACTCACGAAGTCTGGTGGGATCCCAGTCGTGTGGCCTTGGGAAAATGCTTAAAGCTCTCTCTGCGCCTTAGTTTCCTCATCTGTAAAATGGAGATAATAAGAAGGTTGTTGTGAGGATTAAATGAGATACTTATAATAATGCTTGGCACATACTAAGAGCTAAATAATCGTTAACTTTTTAAAGTCTATATTGGCATAACTGCATTTCAACACTTAAGAACAATTACTGTTTGGCAACATGTACAAACTACTGAGAGCTGGGCGTGGAGGCTCATGCTTGTAATCCTTGCACTTTGGGAGGCCAGGGAGGGAAGATTGCTTGAGCACAGGAGTTCGAGAACAGCCTGGTCAACATAACAAGACCCTGTATCTACAAAAAAATTTTAAAAATTATCCAGGCATGGTGGCATGCATCTGTAGTCCCAGCTACCTGGGAGGCTGAGGTGGGAGGATGATGAGCCCAGGAGTTTGAGGCTGCAGTGAGCAACAATCATGCCACTGCACTCCAGCCTGGGTAACAGAATAAGACCCTGTCTCCAAAGAATAAATAATTAAAGAAACTACTGAGAGGTCGGGCAAGGCGGCTCACGCCTATAATCCTAGCACTCTGGGAGGCCGAGGCAGGAGGATTGCTTGAGCTCAGGAATTTGAGACCAGCCTGAACAAGAGTGCAACCCTGTCTCTACCAAAGAGAAAGGAAATAAAACCCAGGCAGGTGCTGTGGTGCGTGCTTGTAGTCCCAGTTACCTGGGAAGGCTGAGACAGAAGGATCTCTAGAGCTCAGGAGTTGAGGTTGCGTTGAGCTACAATGATGCCACTGCACTCTACCCAGGGCGACAGAGGGAGACTCTGTCTCAACAAAAAAACAAGCAAGGCAATGGAACACCCCTCCTTACAATCCCCACCCCTTCAAAAAAAAAAAAAAAAAAGAAACTACCAAGAGCTGTCTCAGTGGCTGCGCTGCCAGGAGATGGGCCTGACATTGCTCTGATCAAACCCTTGCTTACGGTGCCTGGGCTGTTATGACATAGCATCCTGTCACCTCTGTCCAAATAGAGCCCACACTCTGCCAGCTAAAAACGTTTAACAACATAAAGAAAAAGATTATCAACTTTTAAAAAACTCTTTCTAAAACAATAGTTGTTTGCTAATAAATGGCTACTGCTTATTAAGAGCTTGCAAAGGATGTCTTTTGTTCTTTAAACGTGCTTTAACACATTTAACTCCCACAACAACTTTGTGAATGAGATTCTGTGTTTCACAGCCGAGGAGACAGTTGTACAGCTAGGAAGGGGCAGAAGTAGGGCTGGCAAGAGTCCGGCTCCGCCCTGTGCCACCTCGCCAGTGCTCTGCGTCCCATGTAAGTGATCTCCCACAGAGAAGCCAGGCTCCTGCGCACAGCGTGGGCTCCCTCACCGCCACCCCCCCCCCTCTGAAGCCGCAGACCAGCCTCCACTCTGTGCGCACCCATCCTTCTTTCCTCATTTGATTTTCAGGCCTCTGTGTCTTTGTTGATCCTTCTTCCCTGAGCATCCTTTTCTACTTTTCACCAGCAAAATTTGTTCCTGCACCCCTTGGGCCTCACCTTAAAAGCTCTCACCTCTGCGAAGCCCTTTCAGCCACCGCAGCCCTACCTGAACTGTGCTGTGCTCTGGGCCTGTGTTCCAGGCTCTCGGTTCGAGTCTCCATCCAGACGCTGTGAGTGATGCTGGAATCCAGTTCCTCATACGCGGGTGTCAGCTTCCTGCATGGTGACAAGGACCAGGCCCAGGCCCAAGCTGGGAAGGCCGATAGGCCAAGGCTTGATTTCTGGCTCTGCCACCTCCTTTGTGGGTGCCGTAAACAAAAGGCCTAATTCACCGTGCCTTAAAGATGTCATGAGTGTTTTTGGTAATATGTGTAAAATTCCTGACACATACTAGATGCTTCATAAATGATGGCTTCTTATTATCAAAGATAATGACTGTGTTAGAGTTTTCTCTGAATTAAAAATGAAAGACAGTTTCTTTATAATCATAAAATGACATAATCAGTACATTGATATAGAAGGCAATTTGATAATAACCTGAAACATTTTAAATACACTTGTCCTTTGTGATTCTGGGAAATTATCCTACAAGTATGTTCCCATAGATAAGAACAAATATATACACAAGAATATTCACTATAGCAAAATATCGGAAACCACCAAAATGTCCTATGCTAGGGAACTGTTTAAACAAATTGTAATATGTCCATTGGATGGGATACTATGAAATCATGTACAATGATGAGATGCTCCTATGTATATTGGGGTAAACTATTTTCCAGGATTTTTAAAAAAAAAAGCAAAGTGCAGAACACTGTGAAAAATGTTACAGTTTCTTTAAAAATGAAAGACTATATATGTAAGTGAAGTACTATATATATACATTGAATATATCTGGAAGGAAATACCAGAATCTTCTTTCAGACATAGTCTCTGAACAGGGGGCTGTAGGGCTGGGCTTCGGATCCCTGGAAAGGAGACTTGCTTTTCACTGCCTCCTATTTTTTGAATGTTGTATGATGTGCCATATATAGATTAAAATTTTAACTAATTTAAAAATAAAAATGAACACCCAAAGATATTCAATCTCCACTGTCATAAGGAAAATGCAAATTAAAAAAAATGAGCTTATACTTTTCACCTACCAGATTGGCCAGCATTATAAAGCCTAGTTTCAAGGCTTGGCTCACTCTGGGCCCGCCATACCTTGCTGGTGGCAGAGTAAAATGGTAGGTATAATTTTTTTTCTTTTTTAGAGACAGGATCTCGATGTGTCTCCCAGGCTAGAGGGCAGTGGTGTGATCATAGCTCACTGCAGCCTCGAATTTCTGGGTTCAAGAGATCCTCCCACCTCAGCCTCCCAAGAGCTGGGATGACAGGTGCAAGCCACTGCACCCCGTGGTACAGCTAATTTTAAAACAACTTGGGAATATCTAGTTTCCATTACCTAAGGTAACCACCTTGACATTTTTTATACATAGTTTACCCCTGTGCAGTCTTGAGAAAGCACACACAATTTTGTATTCTATTTTTCCCATTAACTTCATAATTTGGCATTGGTTAACCTCTGTGCCAGCTCTGTGAGTCTCTCTCCACATCTCTTACCGGCTTGGGGGTGGAAGGCAGGTGGGCTGGGGTATGCGAAGAAGATGAGGGGGAGAGTTCTCTGTGCCCCAGGTTCCCACAGGGCAGAACTTCTCAACCTCGGTACTGTTGACACCTTGGTGTGGCTAATCCGTGGTTTGGGGGTTGTCCTGCGTACTGTGGGGTGCTTGGCAGCATCCTTGATCTCCACCCACCAAAGGCCAGTACCATCCCCCTCCCCAGCTGTGACAACCCAAAGTGCTCTAGACATTGCCAAATGTCTCCTGGGGGTAGAGTTACCAGATTTAGCTAGTAAAAATACCAGCCACCTAGTTAAATTTGAATTTGGATTTCAGACAAACAAATAATTTTTTAGTGTAAGTATGCCCTAAAGGACCTATTGGGTAGAGAACACATTTATGCTGAAAAATTACTTGTTTATCTGATATTCAAACTGAACTGGCATCCCTCGGGGTGGGGGCGGAGGGAGCACCCTCTGTTAAGAATCACTGCCAGGGTGCCAGGCACGAAGGAGCGGAGGAGGGATCCGTGGAGCTGACAATCTCGTCATGGCAAACAAACACAACGGGAGGCCACAGGAGGTGCAGCTCAAGGTCCTTAGGTGCCCGGCAGGGCTGAGCCTCCACCTCCTGGTTCTGCTTCTCCCTCCTCCTACCCAAACCGCTCTCCCCAAGGGTGTCTGTGACCTAGTCACACTCTGTTCTCCACAGGGAGAAGTCACTGAAACCAAAGGAGCAAAGTGAGCCTCCAGTGGGCAGGTGCAAAGGGCCGGTGGGCGCCTGGCTTGTGAATCTCCCACAGGAAGCACGCCTCTGAGCCTGGGAGAGCTTCGAGAAGCAGGCTCCCAGGGCTGTCCCCACACAGGGTTTGGGGACCCTGAAGGGGGGGCTCCCTGGGCTTGGCAGAGGGGAGCAGATTTGGAAGCTGGGGGCAGCGGCCGAGACTGTCCACCATTTGATAAATCTGTTTGCTGAGCACTCACTGTGTGCCACGCGCCATCTGGGTGCTGGGGAGGCCTCAGCCAACAGGCTGAGCTGGCGATTGCAGTGATGCTCAGGGCGGTGTAGAAGTGAAGGCAGGAGGCGAGGTCAGCACGGTCTGGGAAGGGAGGCACGTGCAGTGGGAGTCCAGAGGATGAGCCTGAGTGCTCTGGAGGGCAGAGGCTGATCAGTGGGCACTTTGGTCAGCTCTGGACATATGTGGGTCCAAGGTGCCTGACACACATCCAGGGCAGATGGCCAGAGACCAGAAGAACTGTGGGTCTGGGCTCAGGAGAGACGGGTGAGCAGCAGCCCTGGAGGAGGGTGGGATGGCAGGAGCTGGCAGGAGAGAGAGGAGGGGGAGGACAGAACTGGAAGCCTCGGGGTTTCAGCCAGTGAGGGAGACTTAGAAGACAAGTCCAGAGAGGGAGGAGGGGGTTGACGTGCGGCAGCCAATGGAGAAGAGAGTTCCCAGGGAAAGCAGAGCCATAAGCAGCTCTACTGAGTGGGCTGAGTGGGCAGGGGAGCTGGAGGTGGTGATGGTCCTCCGGGGCCATGAGCTTCCTGTAGCTGCAGCCCCTCAGACTCAAGCAGCTCGGGTGGTAACACTGGGACACCCTCTCCCCCAGCTCAGGCTGCTCCTACTCACTCTAGCTTCCTGCTGTTCCCTGGACATGTCAGATGGGCTCCTGCCTCAGGGCCTTTGCACTTGCTGTTCCCTCTGCCTGGAGGATGCCCCAGTAAATCCTCATCTCCTTCAGGTTCTTTCTCTAATGTTATATCCTCCATTAGGCCTTCCCTAGCAATCAATTTAAAATAGCAACATCCCCTCCCATCATTGCCTAATCCCCTTCCTCACTTAATGTTTCTCCATAACACCTTTATCGCCATCCAATAAAAACTATACTAAAATTCTCTAAGTTTTTGTTTTGATTTGGATGGATAATGTGTTCACATGGTTCAAATTTAGAGTTGTATTCAGTCTTTTGTGATTCAAACAGTACTGCCATAAATAACCTTGTGCCCCCATCATTTCTTACTGTGCGGTTGAAGCTCTAGGCTAATGTTCCAGAAGTGGGATTTCTGGGTCAAGGAGTGAGTGTATGTATAATTTCATCTTACTTTTTAATTTTTTCCTGCTCCCTGACTAGAATGTAAGCTCATGAGAGAGCACGAACTTTTCAACCTGGGGCCCGGCACATAGTAGGTGCTTAATAAATACATGTTGAATGAATGAATGAATAAACCCATTCTTGGAAGCCTGAGGATATGCTCTTTACAACTATTCCAAACTCTGTCCCCTTCCCAACCACAGGGCTATGGATCCTTAGGACTTCTGAAGGCAGCAGATGGACCTATCACCTCTTCTAGAAGTCACAGGCCTTTTTCCTTGATAGATGCAGGGTTGACGTTCTAAGTCCTGGCTGTTCTCTCCCTCTGCTTCCCAAATTTTACCCAGAAAGGCATTTAAAAAAAAAAAGTCTACTAAGCATCATGCATCATAAATTCCCTTATCTGACTACAGTTTCCTCTTTCCTAATAATTTGCAAAATCACCAAACACTATTATATTAATAGAAGAATTATCGGGTGACAGAGAAAGCAGGATGCTTTTCAAACACGAAATTCACTCATGGGGTGAATGGTAATTTTATGCCAGGCCCCACGCTGGCGATGAGAATAGAGACGTGATGGAAAATCGTCCCTGCTGTCAAGGGAGTTCATCGCTCACAGGAAGCAAGCACTCAGGAACAGTGTCCTGGAGGGCAAGGACTGTATCTTCCCCTCTTGGAGTCCCTAGTTTTCAGCACCATGTCTGGCGTATTCAAGATATGTGTGCCATTAGCTGGTTAAGGTTGGAGTTCCCCAGGGGTCTAGGACAAGAGTGAAGAGGTTGACCTGAATGACTCTTTGATTTTCTCCCACCTGTCAAAAGGACTTTCTGTTAGTTGGTTGGTTGACTTTGGTTTCATGTTTCTGGGTGTGTCTGTTGATAGTTGTCTGAGTCAACTGTTTAACTGCAGGAAACAGGCCATTCTGATTCCTCTCTGAGTCCCTCAGTGAATTCCCGTGTGGGCATGAGGGCTTCTCCCTGGCCTTCTAGGCCCATGCGAGTGAGGAGGAAGGAGGAGGGGTTAAAATCAGGAGCCAGACCAAGCTGGGTTCAAAACCTGGCCTGACGACTTAGTAGCTGCAAGGTCTTGGGCAGCTAAGACTAAAATTCCCTTCGTCTTGTGTTCCAGTCCCACCTGCCCTCCCTGCTCCCCTAGCCCCCATAACCAGTCACCGCAATAAAGACAGGGAAAGGGTAAAGTCCAGAACCCATGACTCAGGGTTAGGCAGGAGGCAGAGCTTCCGTGACAGCAGTCTGTGTGCCCAAGGCAGGGCCGCCTCTTCCATCCTCATGGTCATGGGCTCTTTATAAAGAGCAAAACCTGAGACCCACAGCTGTAGATTATTTCTAAGGATCTTTTGTGGCTGCAGGTCCAGGCACATTTTGGCTCCTAACCTAAACTTCCTGGACTTTCTGAGAGGTCCAGGTATAAATTAGAGCATTGTTTGGATAGCTTTAATTCCATCCAGCACTCAAGTATCCATAGCCTGTGTAACCAGGGGAGCTCTTAACAAACTTAGGTAAACAGAAAAAGACGGAAGATTTCTAGACACTGGACACCTGCCTCAGTGTTTATGCTAGAACAGGTGATCTCAAATTTCTATATTGACTGGACTACTAAGAAAAGGTCCTTTGAGACCTGAAGAAACTGGAGATAATCTTTTGACTCTAAAGAAACTGAAGATTTGAAAGAGGTTGAAACGGTCTGAACTTGAAGGCTACCCAATGGTTATTTCTTTAAAAAAACAAAACAAAACAGAGTCTTGTTCTATCACCCAGGCTGGAGTGCAGTGGCACGATCATAGCTTACTGCAGTCTAAAACTCCTGGGCTCAAGCCGTCCACCCACCTCAGCCTCCTGAGTAGCTGGGGCTACAGGCATGCACTACCACATCTGGCTAATTTTTTAAAAAAATTTTTTTTGTAGAGACAGGGTCTCACTATATTGTCCAGGCTGGTCTGGAACTTCTTGCCTAAAGCAATCCTCCTGCTTCAGCCTCCCAAAGTGCTGGGATCGCAGGCGTGCACCACCACACCTGGCCTCCAATAGTTATTTCAAGAGACAATAGAGATTAAGACAAGGGGTTTAGCCTTCAAGCAGGAACAAAATAGTAATTACAAATTTTGGATAGTGTCTATATCAGTAGAGAAGGAAATGTAATTCCAAGTCCCTAAACTGAGGCTGTTCAAATGGAGTGTTCCACTGTAGAGATATAAGAGATGTACCAACTAAATGCAATACATACACTTTACTTGGGTCTAGATTCAAACGAACCAACTGTAAAAAGGAAAAAAATACCAGACATTTAGGGAAATTTGAAAACTGACTAGATGTTAGAGGTTGGCTATCTTTTTTGTTTTTGAGACAGAGTCTCAGTGGTGTCATCACAAACTCACTGCAACCTCAAACTCCTGGGCTCAAGCTATCCTCCTGCCTTAGACTCCTGAATAGCTGGAACTATACCCAGCTAATTTTTTCTATTTTTAGTAGAGACGAGGTCTCACTCCTGCTCAGGCTGGTCTTAAACGAGATTGACTAGATCTTAATAACTGTTGAAGCTGAGTGATGGGGACATGAAGTTCATTTTGCTATTTTTTCTACTTCTGCCTATGTGTGAATTTTTCCATAATACAGTAAAATAAAATAAGGCCAAAAAAGAAAAAATGGAATATTTCAAATGTTCGGATCAAGTACTTCTCTTTCCTTATATATCATTGACTGCTTAAAATCAGGCCACATTTTCATATTTGAATCACAATTTTCTGGTACAATTTTGCATTTTTCCTGGAGTTTCTTGGCAGCTTCCCTGTTCCTTTTTGAGAGAAGAAATGTGTTCCTTCTTTACCATATGACTAAAGGCTTCTAGCTTCTTAATTGTGCTATCTATTGACTGAAATTCACCTTTTTTCTTAAAAACCTTTTGAAGACATTGTTATAGGAGTCTGTTTTCCTGTCCTAATTTAAATAAAATACTTCCAGGCAAATAGTTATTTCTTTTCAACGTATGTCTGGGTTAGTTCTATTGTTTCTTGGTTATTAGGTGGCTTACTTCAAGCTCCGCAGAAGCAGAGCCCGACACACGGATTCTGGTGAGAGTGATCAATTGAGGGAATAAGCTCAGGAGAGGAGGGAGGGAAGCAGGACAGGGCAGAAAAAGAAAGCTATTCTTGCAGTGGGTGTTCTTGCCTAGAGACTAGCTTCAGGCTGGTCACGCCTTGAGTCAGGGGTGAGGCGGGGGGGGCATCTTGTGCAGCAGATCTCAGCAGCCGGGCAATGCCCCAGACCGGCAAAGGGGATTTGGGTGGCCGCCAGCACCATCCACAACTCCAGGGTGCTCCAGGTCCTCAAACCTGAGCGTGCACCACCCTCACCTGGAGGGCTTGTTAAAAATACAGGTTGCTGGGCCCCCGCCACCCAGAGTTTCTGATTCAATAGGTCAGGGATGGGGCCCAAGCGTCTGCTTTTCTAACAAATTCCCGGATGCCGCTTCTGGAACTATACTTTGAGAATCAAAGCACCACATTATATCTTCCTCTTTTGTTTTCCTAGACTACAAGCTCAAGTAATTTTTTTTTTTTTTTTGAGACAGAGTCTTACTCTTTTGCCCTGGCTTGAGTGCCGTGGCATCAGCCTAGCTCACAGAAACCTCAAACTCCTGAGCTCAAGCGATCCTCTTGCCTCAGCCTCCCGAGTAGCTGGGACTACAGGCACGTGCCACCATGCCCGGCTAATTTTTTCTATATATTTTTAGTTGTCCGGCTAATTTCTTTCTATTTTTGGTAGAGACGGGGGTCTTGCTCTTGCTCAGGCTGGTCTCGAACTCCTGAGTTCAAGTGATCCTCTTGCCTCGGCCTCCCAGAGTGCTAGGATTACAGGCATGAACCACCTGGCCTGGCCAAGCTCAAGTAACTTTTTTTGGCAAGAGTGCATGGAAGGGGCTGGGTGCGGTGGCTCATGCCTGTAATCCTAGCACTCTGGGAGGCCAAAGCAGGAGGATCGCTTGAGCTCAGGAGTTGGAGACCAGCCTGAGCAAGAGCAAGACCCCCGTCTCTACTAAAAATAGAAATTAGCCTGACAACTAAAAATATTTAGAAAAAATTAGCCAGGCATGGTGGCACGTGCCTGTAGTCCCAGCTACTCGGGAGGCTGAGGCAAGAGGATCGCTTGAGCCCAGGAGTTTGAGGTTGCTGTGAGCTAGGCTGACGCCACGGCACTCTAGCCTGGGCAACAAAGCAAGACTGTCTTAAAA